>PVLA01006510.1:0-122952 GCA_004027455.1 Hydrochoerus hydrochaeris
AGGCATTGCCCCACTTCCTTTGCTCCAGAGTGAGACTTCATTATACCAGGCGGTCAGTGTGCCTGATCTTTATTCTGGAGAGTGATACTGTCTATTCTCTACACCTATTTTGGACATTTTTGTGAAAGAAAATAGTCTAGGACAAAAGATAATCAGTGTCTTACTAAAATACATGTAAAATAGGGGATAGTGGCACAGGCCTGTAATCCCAGCACTCAGGAGGCTGAGGTAGGAGGGTCACCAAGAGTTAGAGGTGGACATGGGCTCAGTAGTGAGTGCAGAGTGAGCATGCGCTACAAAGCAAGACCTTGTCTCAAAAACAAAATAAATAAATAAACAAACGAACCAATTTAAAATAAAATAAATGTAAAAAAGTGAGAGCTCTATAATCATTTTCTACCCTCTGGCTAGAAAGTTACCAACTGTATTGATCATTTCAAAGAACCAGCTTTCATTTGATTGGTAGCTATTAATTTTCTCTGTTGTTTTATTGAATTTTTTCTTCTTAGCTTCATTATTTTTGTCGTCTTGTGTGATGTGTGTCTCATTTGCTCATTAGAGTTTCTTCAGGTAGAATAAATCTGTTTTGTCACCCTTCTTCGTTCCTAGTCGAAGTATTTTAATGATATAAATTTCATTGTTTCAGCTACATATAAGAAAATTTCTATGTTCTATTTTCATTCAGTTCAGAATGTTATCCAATTTCTCTGTCTTATTTTTTTCTGTGTTTTTGAGACAGGGTCTCACTATGGAGCTCAGGCTGGCCTTGAGCTCACTTTGTAGCCCAGGCTGGCCTTGCACGCACTGCGGCCCTCTTGCCTCAGCCTCCCGAGTGCTGGGACTGCAGGTGTTCATCTCCATGCCCAGCCTCCAGCTTCTCTTGAGACTCGCTTTGGAACCAATTTTTTTTAAGTGAGTTGATCAATTTTTCAAATATTCACATTTTTTCCAGAAATGTTTCCTTTATTGTTCCAAGTTTAATTTTGTCATGAACAAAAAATATACTTTGTATGATTCCAATTATTTTAAATTTACTACTATTTGTTTAATCTCACAGAATATAATTTATCTAGGTAAATATTCCAGGTTCACCTGAAAAGATTGCTTATTCTGCTGTTGGGTGGAGTATTTTATAATGTCCGTTAGATCAAGTTGGTGGAGAGCGTCTCACATGTCTTATATATCCCGGTTCACTTTCTTTCTACTTGTTCAATCCATTCTGAAATCTTTGAGTCTAACTGTGGTTTTGTCTATTTCTCTTTTATGTTCTGCTCCTGATTCACAAATTCTGAAGCTCTGTTGTTACATGTGTACACTTTGGGATTATTATAATTTAACAAGTTGATCCTTTCATTATTGTGTAATGTCCTCTTTATCTGTGGTCATTTTTCTTGCTCTGAAGTCAACTTTGATGTTAATATAGGCCCTGTTTCTCATTTTGAATAATGTTTTCATGGTGTATTTTTCCTGTCACCTTACTTTTTTACCTATTTATGTCACAATATTTAAAATTGATTTCTTATAGTCAGTGAAAAGTTTGGTTTTATCCAGTCTGTTTTTGTTTAAAACCAATTACCTATAGTATAATTATTGATATGATTGGATTGAGTCTACTATTTATTATTTGTTTTCTATTTATCCCCTCTGTTTTATATTAGTCTTTTTTTCCTTTCTTATATTCTTCTGGATTATTTGGATATTTCTAATCTTTCATTTTAATTTGTCTATTAGCTGTTAAGTTATGTTTCTTATTACTTTTTAGTGGGTTATGCTAAGGAGCGGTTATGCTACATTCTTTTAGCTTTCTATTTATGTTAATATTATCACTTCAAGTAAAGTGTATTACACATAAGTAGGAAAGATATTGGCCAGACATAGTGGAACATATCTGTAACCCCAGCACTCAAAAGGGTGAGGCAGGAGGATTGTCATTAGCTTAAGGCCAACATGGGTTACATAGTGAGTTCAGGACCAACTTGAACTGTGTAGTAAAACCATGTCAAAACAAACAAACAAACAAAAAGTCAATCTCTTTTTGTGTCACAATTATATCTACAACATTGAACCTCTACCAATCTTTCAATTCTTGTTTCCAACAGTCATATACTTTAGCAAACCTACAAAGAAAACTGATTTTGTAACATCTAACTAGGCATGTGCTTATTCCTTCATTCTGAGTGTTCTTTCTTTCATATCATTTCATCTTGAAGAACTTTTTCTAGCATTTCATTTAGAACAGATCTACTCTCTGTAAGTTTTTTGATCTTCTTTCTTTGAGAGTATTTTATTTCTTCATCTTACCAAAGGTTATTTTCAATGTTACAGAATTCTCAGTTAATATTTTTTTTCTTTAAGCACTTTAAAGTTATTGTTCCATTGCAGCATGGGCTCTATATAAGATTTTTCAAGCTCTTTCAAAATTTTACCCCTTACCTTTGGTTTTTAAAGTTTGATTATGATAGTTTTTTGTAAATTTTATAATCTTGTTTGTTTTGCCAAATTAGAACCATTTTAGCCATTATTTATGTTTCTTTCATCGATTTGTTCTTTAGGACTGCAATGACAAATGTTAGTTATATCTTACAGTATTGTCCTTGAAGTTCCTAATGATCTGAGGTTTTTCATCTTTTACCTCTCAGTCTTACACTGAAAAATTTGTATTACTCAGTCCTCAAATTCACTGACCCTCTTCTCCATCATCTCAAGTCTACCTGTTTCCCTTCCAATAAATTTTTATTTCATACATTGTATTTTTCATTTCTAAATTTTCCATTTGACTTTCACTTAAAATTTTTATTTCTCTCTGAAAATTTCTATCTTTAATTTATTTCAAATGTTTTTACTTTTTCTTTATGAATATTAGTTATAAGAGCTGCTATAAAGTCTGTCTAATAATTCTAACCTCTGAGTCACCTCAGGGTCGGCACCTGTTGATTGTGTTACTCATATTTTCCTGCTTCTTTGTGTGTCAAGTAATTTTAGATTGAATCCTGGGCACTTTTGCATTTTATTAAAATCCTCCAGAGAATTATGGCATCTTTTTTTAAAAAAATCTTTGTTGTTAAAATAGGCAAACAGCATATTTAGCTATAAATTCTGTTTCTCCTTCTTTGCTTAGTTTCAATGTCAGTTCTATTTTAAGATAATTTTCCATACTACTTTGGGGTCCTACTCACATTCCTCTCAAGGATTGGCCTCTGAACTGTTCACAATTTATGTCACAGACCACTTCTCAGCAACTTAGCTACACAGAGCTTTGAACTTGTTTTATGCACACACACCTCCAGCTTGAGATGTAAAATTCAAAAATAGCACATTCTTCCATCAAATTTAAGAATTCTAGGAATGCGTTAGTCACAAGACTTTTTTCTTTGCTGTTTCTCACAGCATTGATGTTATTCTCCTACTGCCATGTTATCAGAATAGTGATCTATTCTTGACCCACAAAAGCACTAAAATTGATTTTCTTCTTTCTGTTGTTAAAAGAGTCATGTTAACATTTTGTTTGTTTTGCAGTGCTGGAGAATGAACCTAGGGTCTCATGCATGGAAAACAACATTCTGTGATGGAGCCACATTCACAACCCACGAGTCATATTACTTTTTTTTTGCCAAAAATAACCAATAGAGATAAATAAAAGGTATTGTTCATTCTTCAGCTTGATTTTAATCCAATTTTCCCTCTTAGTCCCAGTGAATCTCTTTTACAAAAAGTTTGCTTGCTTGCTTTTTCTTTTCATATGAGAATACTCGCTTTTATTTTTGCTTTTGTACTTTCATACAGGAGTGTCACTGGGCTGGAAATATACCTCAGTGGTAGAATGGTTGGCTAGTATCTACAAGGTCATGGGATTGATCTCTAGAAACACACACACAGAATAAACAAAAAGTATCATCATACATTGTTCTAGCTTTAGTTTTATAAAGAGTCACTGCACTGGTTTCCATTGTGATTGTACTGTTATATACCTACCAAAAGTGTGTGAGAATTCCCTTTTCTCTATATCCTCACCATCATTTGTTATTTGTCTTTTTGATAGTAGTCATCCTAACTGGGGTGAGATGATCTCCCATTGTGATTTTAACTTTTCATTTCCCTAATTACTAGTGATATTAAGCATTTTTTCCATGTACCTTTTGGCCATTTATATGTCTTTTTTGAAGAGCTATCTATTTAGATAATTAGCCCATTTAAAAAATTTTTATTTTAAAGAGGGTAAAATTAAACACAACAAAACAGAACAAAACAGAACATAAGAAAGCAATGTAAGAGACAGATTTCAAAGCAAGACAACCAGAGATCTTCACTGTCTATCATATTATCTCTTGTTTTCTCTCAAACAGCTGTCCTTATCTTCACATACAGTGAATTCATACAAAACAACATAGTATAAAACTGATCTGAACAGGATGATGAAGGCATTTTAGGTCTTCAAGACCAGACAATAAGGAAGTCAACAATGGCTGTCTCCCGTTGTCTTCAAAATAGTGGTCCATACCTTCACGTAGGTTGAAATTAATCAAAACAAAACAGACTAAAATCACTCTGAACCAAGAATAATAGTATTGCTGGATTTCACATCATGACACTATGGAATCTACACTGGGTACCTTAGTGTCTCTTTTTCTTCAAAGTACTGCTCATTTCATCATGCATTATATAATCAGTTCTCATAAACTGTTTATAAGTTCTACACATGCATGATTCTCTATATGTATATCTATCCTTTCTGTATTAGAGGGAAAAACAAAACAAAGCAAATTCCTAGAAAAACATGAAACAAAGAAGTCATATAAAACCATAATACAAGGTGATCTACAATGGTTACTATGGTGTCTCTTGTTACCTTCAATTAGAATTGTCTATATCATCAGGCATAGTATAATTGAATATAGCAGTATAATTGAATATAGCAGTGCATAACAACATTAATAAAAACAAAACATTGGAGACATTATAAGACTTCAAAAGTAGGTAACAGTCAAACCAGAGTGGGTACCCTAGTGAATCTTGTCATCTTCAGTGTAGTTGCCTATACTCTCAGACTTGATACTATCAATCATAACAGATTCAAATAAAATCACTCAATACAAAACAGCAATCTAACAAACCAGATTCAAATAAATCAGTCATAATAAGACAGTTTAAGTTATACAGGGCTTCAGATTAAGTTAATAGGTGTGGGAGACAACTCCAGTGACTCCCTTTGAATCCAAAACATTTACTGTGACTTTGATTATTTGGAGACTCATTTCCTTATACTGATACGTAAAAACCTGGCTAGGATAGTTCCTTCTCTCTTCAGTTGGCTCTAAGCATTGCAAATAAGGCTAGCTGAGGTGCTAACATGTAATTTCTATAGCCAACAGACAGTCCTGTTTCCTCGCATAGTGTTCTCCATACAATACAGGTAAGTACAGGATATGAACTTGCAAGGTGTTAGAGCAAATAGCTCCAGGAATGTCGACTGGGTAAGAGCCTCAAGATAAAGAGGCTATGACTCCCCAGGGCACAAGAGTTTGCATATCAGAGCCAAAGAAGCAATAGCCCCCCAAAACAATTCCATTGCTACCTAAATTGGATTATGTAAATTGATCCTTCTACATATCTTTATCTCTGCAATTTACAGAGATGCCAATCTTGCACCTGGCAGCCAGCTCAAGTTATTCATGTAATCAAATCCCCCTGCCATCCTCACTGTCACTCATCCTTGAGCCACCCCCTTCTTCACAAGATAATAAATTCTGGGAGAGGCCTAGGATGAGGGCCTTTGTCCGCATGTCTCACGGGATTGGATTTAGGACCCCTTGGCTGCCCTTAACTTGGAATGTGTCTTGGTGTTTTTTACTCTCACCATGGGTTGCATTGGTGATGGTAGATTGGAATTAACTTGCTGAGATTCCAATGACATCTCAATGGGGTTACAAATATAACTTTTTGGATTGTGAGAAAAACTAAATAGAGGACTACAATACTTGGATGACTGAACTTGATATTGGGGTTTACAATAATAGGGAATTAAGGATGATTACAGTACTATATCCTGCTATTTTGGAGAGAGCTGTCTGTGCCCTTAATTCTAGTGCAAGTAGACAAACTGGAACAGAACTTAATCCATCTAAACAGAACAGTGAGAATAATGTGGATTTTTTTTTTTTGTACCGGGGATCGAACTCACAACCTTGTGCTTTCCAGGCAGGCGCTTATGCTGCTGAGCTAAATCCCTGGCCCTATAATGTGGATTTTAAAGCCTGATACACTATTAACAACATCCTCTGCCTTCCTTTTTTATATAATTCCTCCCCTTTTACTCCCACAGGGTGCACTGCACACTTTAGGTCCCACCATCTCCCTCAGATTTTAGATTGGGGGGGGCGACCTGCTATTTACATAAGTGGTTCCAAACCTTCTCACTCCTGGACTTGATCTCAAGTTGTATTCCTTTAACTACAAAAGCCTCAAGGTTTTCCTTTGTTATAGCTGATTAGTTTTCTACTGCATAATAGTATCATGTCTTTCCAACCTATCTGTAGGTGCTGGATGAGTTGTCCCTATTTCTGTCTGGTTCCCTGTCACATAGAGCATTGTTTTCTTATATTTGATTTTCAGTCCATAAACCCTTTTTAGGTTAATTATATTTCCTATACAGAGCATCTTGAGGGACCCTACCTCCTGATCTACTCTGCCTGTCTTTTTTTTTTTTTTTTAGTATATCAAGGCCATCTATGTTAGAGATTATAGCCATCCTTCTCTGCCTCATCTCTGCTATGTTATTTTTCTGCCATTTGTTGTCTACTTTTCTCCTTCATTCCACTGTATGCCCCATTCATTGAGGCCTTTCTGCCACTGTTCCTGAAATCTTGATTTTTTTCTCTCTCTCTCTCTAGAATGTCCTTCAGTATTTTTTGTAGGGTTGGATTGGTGGTCACGAACTTCCCCAGTTCCTCTTTGTCATGGAAGCATCTTGTTTTTCCATTAATTTTGAAAGACAGTTTTGCAGGGTACATAAATCTGGGTTGGAGGTGATTTTCTTTCAGGACTTGGAATACTTCACTCCAAGCTCTACTTGAGTTGATGGTTTGTGTCAAGAAGTCTGTTGTGATTTTGATGGGTTTTCCTTTATAGGTGATCTGTTTCTTTTCTCTGATGGCTTTTAATATTGTATTCTTGTGATGAATTTCTGGGACCTTGATTATTATATTTCTGGGGGTAGCTCTATTTTGGTTGTAGCTGGCTGGAGTTCTGTATGCCTCATATATCTGAATATCATGTTCTTTTCCTATGCTTGGAAAGATTACCTTAACTATCTCTGTGAATAGCCTTTGTATTTCCCTTATGTTTATCTCTGCTTCTTCACTCACATTTTTTTATTTTATTTTATTTTTTGCGGGGTATCAGTACCGGGGATGGAACTCATGACCGCGTACTTGCAATGCAGGCCCTTATGCCACTGAGCTAAATCCCCAGCACCAACATTTTTTATTCTTAAGTTAAAGATCCTCTTGTCATCTTCTAGCCTTTGTATTGTTACTGCCTGTTTCCTTGTTATTTTTAAGAGATCTTTCCTTTTGCAACCACACATTGCAAATCTATCTTCAAGTTTTGAAAGTCTAACTTTAGTTTCTTTCAGGAAATTTCTCAGCTTTCGATGGAGTTTTTAATTTCCTGGTAATCTCTTTGACTCTGTTTCATGTATTCTAGGTTTTTTTATATTCTTCATCAAACATTTCTCTCCTTTTTTTGTGTTCCTCCATTCTTCCATCTGTGTCTTCTTGAGAGCTGCTTAGCATTTCTTTTATTAATCTTCTTATATCTTGCTTTACCTGTATTAATATTTCAGTTTTGAGCTTGTCTATAATGTCACAAAGATATCTTTTTATGTCAGCTGATGCTGTGTCCAATATTGCATGTTTGCTGCCCTCAGTCTCTTCTGTATTTACCTCTCCTGGACCAATATTCCCAGAGTTGGGGGCTGGCGGCTTTTTCTTATTTCTTTCTCTTGTCATGTTTCTGGTTTCTTCCATACAGGTGTATGGTGGAGGTCCCAGCCCCTTTCCTTGTTGGTTATGGTTCTTCTGAAGCACACACTGAGTAGGGTTTTCTGCCCTCTCTAGTTTGCCATTGGTCATTGAGGTGCAAGCAGGGATGGAGTAGGTTGGCCCCTCCTCTCCAAGCCAGTAAACCAGCGGAGACATTCATCACGTTAGTGTGTGCTGTGTAGAAGGAACTGGTTGGGGACAACTTCAGAGACAATTTTGTCCCTGGCTATTGGGTCCCACCGAGGGGCATGACGCAGCCCAAGCAGAGCTCACCAATCTACTCTGGGCAGGGAGCAACCAACTAAAGTCACTGCCATTCCTTGTTCAGGTCTGTCCTGCCATATTCCAATGCTGTCCAGTCAGTCACCCCTTTCCCATGGGGGGTCAGATTCTGAGCACTCACCGCAGGTTAGTGCAGGTCTCCACGCCAGCTCTGTTCTCTGTTTGGCTCACCAACCCCCGACTTCAGCAGGACTGTGGTTCTGGCGGGCAGAGTGCCTGGACTGCAAATCTGTGCAGCTGCAGCAAGAGCATCGTGGCCATGAATCTGGGCAGCTCTGTGGTAGTGCCACAATCACCAGTTTGACCAGCTCCTTTCCCTTTAGTTTCTTCCTGGGTCAAGAGGCTCCATCTCTTGTCTGGTCTTTTCCAGGATGTTTTATTCCTGCATCTGAGCTGTTTCTCTCAGGGGAGGCTCCGTATTTTGCTGCTTACTGATCTGCCATCTTTAGCTCTGCCTCCAATTTGCTCATTTTTAAATTAGATAATTTGGTTTTCTGCTGATGAGTTGTTTGTGTTCCTTGTAATATTTTGTCAGATGAATAGGCTACAGGTACTTTCCCCCATTCTGGTGAATGCTGCTTCACCCTGCTGATTGTTTTCTTTGCTTTTCAGAAGCTTCTCAGTTTGTAATAATCTTACTTGTTTATTTCTACTTTTATTGTCTGTGCCTTAGGGGTCATATCTAAAAAATCTTTGTCTATACTAATATCTTGAACTGTTTCTCCTATGTAGTTTCATAGTTAGAAGTTTTAAATTTAGGTCTTTGATCCATGAACTCAGAGATTTCTTCAGAGTGGTGATTTAGTCCCAGAACTTGACTGGAATGTGTGAGGACATGAGTTCAATTAGAGTAGGCAAAAATAAAATAAAATAAATTAGTCAAAATCATCAAATAAACCCAAAGCATTGCTATAAGAAATAAAATTGATTATAAGCTGTAGTTTTAACATGGTAGCCCTTCATTCTGCCCCAACAGTACGTGTTCCTACTCTCAATCTTCTCCCCAGAACCCCACAGGCTTTAAAAGGAAAACAAAAGCTATGGTCTCTCAGAATGGCTGAAAGCTAACTGCACAGTTCAACTATCCAAAATGCTGTTTTTAGGCCAATGCTACATATTCAAGCTGTTTCCACCTTTTTCCCCCACTGTTCAATCAAGGTGAAAATAATATATTGAGCTAAATGGCACAGAAAAATAATTTTTTGGGTTTTTTGTTATTCCTGTTTTTGTTTTGAGACAGAATCTTACTTTGTAATTCATGCTGGCCCTGAACTCACTATGTAGCCCAGGCTGGCCTTGAACTCATGTAGTTCCAGGTAGTGGTATTACAAGCATGCACCACCATACCCAGCAAAACTAATTTTATTAGCCAAGTGTTACAGCACATACTTGTAGTTCCAGCACTTGAAAGACTGAGATGGGTGGTTAAGTCCAGAAGTTTGAAACCATCCTGGACAATTTGGTAATACAGTCTCTTTAGAAAAGAGAGAGAGAAAGAAAGAAAGAAAGAAAGAAAGAAAGAAAGAAAGAAAGAAAGAAAGAAAGAAAGAACATAAGAAAGGCATTGTTTAATCAATAAATTCCTAATTAGTGTGATTAGGATATTTTTCACAGTGAAGAGTGAGTCTTCACTAATGGTAAGAGCATAAATATATATCTGGCATAATACCAACTGCTTTTAAACTTACATAATAAAACTGAATACGGTGATGTAATTATCATGTGTTTTCCTGTTATATTGTCACAGTAATGAAAAGCTAACAAAATTGTACTTAGCAGTGGATTTATTGCTGTGACTAGATATGACAATATGATTCAGAAGTTTTTTGAGTTCATTTTGGGGGAAGAATTTGGAAAAGTATGGAGAAACAGAATAGAGAAGTTCTAAAATATTGTAAACAGAGCTTAACAGTGATTCTGGTATGAGTTAGAAGGTTAGAATGCTGATAGGAATGTAGATGGTAAAGACTGAGCTCATGAGGTTTCAGTAGAAATGAAGACTCTTTGAGGAACTGGACTAGAAGATACATTTGTAATACTCTGGCAAACAACCTGTCTATATTTTGTCTATGTCCTGAGACTGTATGGAGAGATAAATTTAAAGGTGACAGACTAATATCTTGCAGAGGAAGTTTCAAGGTCACATAATATTCAGGTGGTAGCATGGGCATTGCTGGACGCTTTTAGTCAAATTTTCAATGAGAATCTGGAGCAAAAAGTAGAGCAGAATGATTTGAAAAACTTGCAATTAGGCCAAAAAAGAAATATGTATAAAGTTGGAACCAAAGGAACTACCACTGCTGAAGAGATTACTGCCATTAGAAAGAAGTCAAATACTTTGCATCAGAGCAATTAGAAGGGTACTTTGAGTGTATCCCAGAAATTAGCCACAAAAGTGGCTCACAGCCTCAAAAGTGTAAATTGCTTTGAAAATTTTTGCTTTGAGAAGAAAGCACCAGGGTGCCTCGATTACCTAGGGATGTCTGGAAAAGTATTTACCCATGTACAGTCCCACAGGCAGAAAGAAGCTGATGCAACTATGGTTGAAGGGGGCCCAACTACTGCTTAAATCCAAGGTAGACCTCGGCATTGTCCACATGAGACTGGTTTTGCAGGCATGTAGAATGGGTCACAGATTTTTCCACATATATTTCAAAGGAAGTCCTGGGAGGCCAGACAATCAACATATGACAGAGTTAGAATTCTTGCCAGAAGCCACTGAAAGGATAATTCATGAAGCTGGGAGAGTGAAGCCAAAAGTAAAATGGAAACCCCAGGAAGCTGGAGGTTCCAGAAACATGGACTGTCTGACAGGGAAGGCTGCAGGAAGTAAGCAGAGCAAGCCCAAGAGAATGTATGCAGGCCACAGGAACAAGACTACCCAAGCCCTTTGGAATTCATGTGTTCCCTCCATATGCTCCAGACAATTGACATGGAGTTAGAGGACTGAATGTTTTCTCTGCCTAGTTTTAATATTGCTTTGATCCAATTCCTCCTTGCTATTTTCCTAGTCCTCCCTTTTGGAATGAGAATGTATGCCCTGTCCCACTATTGTATGTTGAAAGTATGTAACTTGCTTTTCTTTTTTACGGAAGATCACAGTTAAAAGTTGCACTACATCTCAAAGGAGACTTTGGACTTAGAAGTTTGAATAATGCTCAAATCATTGAGAAGTTAGAAACTCCTGGAAATAGACTGAATGAATGTTGTACTATGATACAGGCATCAGCTTTTGGGGGCTGTCATAGTCAGGGTTTAGAAGGGAATGGATTCAATATTGGACATATAATTTGTAAGATTATATTTTATAACATTCACCCAAAGAATCTAATGCAAAAGAGTGCAAGAGATCTGTCCACACACTGAAGACCCAAAGATTACAGCTGAGAGCCTGGATCCCATAGTAATGTCCTGCATGAGTCAAGCTGGAGGCCTGGAACCCAGGACAATGTCTCAGGCAAGTCTGTGTCAAGAATATGTATGGGAAAGGCCCAATGATCAATGGTGGAAGCTAGAAAGTCTGCACCAGTACGATGAAGGATCTGTACCAGCAGACTAAGGGATCTGCACTGGAGTCAGGTGATACTCAAGGTAAGACCTTGAGGTAACTCTCCTGTAAAGAATCGCAGCCGTGCTCAGCAAGAGCATTGACCAAGCTCCTTCGATGATGAGAACAACTGAGTTCATATCAGGAACACCAGTGTGACAAGCTTCTTTAGGGACCCAACAGCATGCCATCTTCCCCTCCAGTTCTTTTTATGCTGTTGGCAGCGATCCTCAGGTGGGCCTTCCACATCCAGCACCAAGTTGACTCAGTTCAGCTGGGTGTTACAGGTTGCCACTAGTTAATCCACCACAGGAGCCCAAAGGCTTACTGTATTGCAGGTTTAGTTTTCAGCTGATAAGGTCTTGTGAAGTGACTAGATCATTAAGGCTCTAAATTCTCCAGTGGCTTAATCCACTGTTGGATTCATCGTTTGATTACAGTATTGGAAAGTGATGGAAATTTAGGAGGTGGGATCTACTTGAAGGAAATGGATCATGAGGGCATGACCTGGAGGATTATACCTTGTCTGTGGCCCCTCCCCCTCTGGCTCATTCTCTCTCTCTCCTTCCTGGCTACCATGAGGTGAGCCGTTTTGTTCCCCCACATTCTTCTGCCATGAGGTGTTATCTCACCACAGGCTCAGAAGTAGTGGAGCCAGCAGACCACGAGCAGAAACCGCTGAAACCGCAAGCTGAAATAAATCTCCTCCTTTAAGCTTATTTTCTCAGGTATTTTGTTACAATGACAAAAAGCCAAGTAACAAAGTGCAGATGATTCAATCTAGGATTCTTCCCATTTACTGTGGTGTGATATTAGATAAAGTACTTTTTTTTTTTTGACAGGGTCTCACTATGTAGTTCATGCTAAGGTTGAACTCATGCTGTAGCCTAGGCTGGCCTCAAACTCAAGGCAATCCTCCTACTTCAGCCTCTCAAGTACTGGGATTACAGATGTGTACTACCAAGCCCAGATTCTTTTTTTTTTTTTTGAAGGTTGTAAAATACAACAGAACAAAGCCAGTTGAGACAATGCAGTGAAACTGGTACAGAACTTCACAGCAGGTTACTGGGATAACAGTAACAGGTACCACAGTATTTCTTGTTATCTTCACAATAGTTATTCTTTCAATCAGATATAGCAAAATCAAAGGAAATACAGAACATTATAGAACTTATCAAAACAGAATATTCAATAGAGCAATACTATTAATCAAAATAAAGCAAAACAGTGATAAAAATATTTGCTTTCAAAGAGATGGTAGAAGGAAATTCCCCTTATTTGCTATATTGCATATGGTCAGCCTCCCAAGAGAAGCTCAGATCTCTGGCTCCCACTTGCTGTGTGGGGGATGTTTGATAGGCTCACAGCCACTTACCAGGGAGGTGAGCTGGTTGCTTGGTTTCCCAGCACCCTAAGTTCCAACATGGTGTGGATCTCAGGAGACGCTGATGGTTCTCGCCCTGGGGTGGCTGCAGCTTGCCAGCCCACAGCTACTTCCAGATTCTTGGATAAAGTACTTAACCATTCCAATCTTCCTTTCCTGAACCATAAAGTTGAGAGAAAAGCTAAGTTATAGTGTATTAGAATTTGATGTCTACCACAACAGGTACTCAACTAATGTTAGATGAAGTGAATCCAAAGTCTGAAAAACTTCTATTTGAACAAATGCATCTGTTTGAAATGTTCTCAGAGGGAATTTATCATAATAATTATACATTTGATAAATTGAATGCAGTAGAAGATTTTCTTAAACATTGTCACCTAAGGCAGAAAAACAAACCTTCCTTTTTAATAAATGTTTCCCTACTTCAATATCCCATTCAATTAAATTAGGCTGAATGTTTTGGAAGGACTTGAATATAATAACACATAAAAGTTTGTCTGTAGCTGGCCATAGCTTTTGCTGACACTTAATGAAATTTGTTTAATTACTCCAGCAGCCTGTGTTGGCTGCTGTGCTGAGGTCATTGGAAAACTCGACCCTGTGGTACTTGGGATACAAGAACATCTTCTGTTGATTGAAGGCTGCACCCTGTGGAAATGTTTTAATGTGGTCCTTGAAGCATGTCCTAAGAAATGCTGTCAACACATATTCTTCCTTGTCAGCCTTTACTTGGTCAGGAATACTCCAGAGTTCCGTCTTTCCGCCTGTGGTTTACCACATTGTCTCCCATTTGGTTTCAAATCTGGTTTAGCTGTGTTCAGTGAAGCAGAGGTAGCTGGATATAAGGGATATCATCAACACTGCTCCCCTGGAGAAAATTCCCCGTCAGATAAATCACTAAACCAGCGACCATGTTCTGACACGCGGAAGTCACACCCTTGCCACCTGATCACTCACTTGCAGAAAAACACATTCAAACATAGGGAGAAATGCAACATGTCCCTTTGAGCCACATGGAAATCGGAGCTTGAACTAAACCCCAGTGTAAAAAAATTCTAACGAAGATGGAAAAGGAAACAATAAAAGAACAATTATGCAGAACTCAAAGTCACCTAGGTGATTTTTTAAAACAACAAATTAAAGATTATTTTAGCTTAAAAAATCTTTAAGCTAAAAGGTCTGATACAATCCTTAAAGACCCGAAGTTGAGCTGGGTGCAGTGGTTGCTTACCCATGTAGTCCCAGGTACTCCAAAGGCTGAACTGGAAGGATCACTTGAGCCCAGGAGTTGGACCAGCCTAGACAATGTATGAATTGGTTTTAAATATATTAAAGAATTTTCCTCTTTTTTTTTTTTTGGTACTAGGGATCAAACTTACAACCTCACACTTGCCAGGCAGGCTCTTGTGCTGTTGAGCTAAATTTGTGGCCCCAGAATTTTCCTCACTTATAATAGGAAAAAATGTGAAATGATGTACATTTAAGATATAATTTTCCATATATCCACAAAAATTAAACACATTGGGCTGGGATTTAGCTCAGTGGTGTAAGCGCCTGCCTGGCAAGCCCAAGGTCACGAGTTCGATCCCCAGTACCAAAAAAAAAAAAAAAAAAAAAATTAAACACCTCACCAGTATGGTTGGTGGGTAAATAGAAAATCTTGTATGTTGGTTACATATTATTATACTTTTTATATATTAGGAATTAGTAACACTCTTATAGAGGCAATTACATAATTTCTATCAGAATTACAAATGCATATTTTTAAAACTTTAAAAACTGCTTTTATACAGGGCTTCCCTAAGTCTCTAAATTGGTGAGGCAGGGTTTAAACTTGAAATCCTCCTATTTTTGCTACCCAGTGTGCTGGGATACAAATATACACCAACATACCAGCAACATGCCAGGCCAAATTGCACTGATTTTGATACATCAATTAGATATACTTTCTGAAGATATACTCATATATGTGCAAATTAACATGTTAATATTGCTTTTTCATTGTTTTATCTTTTTCAGTTTTTTTTGAGACAAGTTCTTGCTGTGCAGTTTAGGCTGGTCTTGATCTCACTATATAGCCTAGGCTGACCTCAAACTTGTCATGATCCTCCTGCCTCAGCTTCCTGAGTGCTACAGCCATGTACCACCAAATCCAGATAACACAAGGCATATTATTGAAACACTTTAAAATAGTAAAAGATTTTGGCTGGGGATTTAGTTCAGTGGCATAAGCGTCTGCCTGGCAAGTGCAAGGTTGTGAGTTCAATCCCCGGTACAAAAAAAAAAAATAGTAAAAGATTTAAAATGAATTAATTATCTTTTAAGTGGGTACTGATTGAATAAAATATGGTACATCATACAGTTGAATATTATTCAGGTGAAAAGGAAAGGAAAACCAGGCATGGTGGCACATGCCTGTAAATCCCAGCACTCAGGAGGCTGACGCAGGAGGATTGATGCAAGTTCAAGACCAGCCTGGGTTTAAAGCGAGCTCAAGCCCAGCCTGAACTGCATAGAGAGACCTGTCTCAAAAAGGCCAAAAAAAAAAAAAAAGAAAGAAAAAAGAAAAATATTTTAATGTAATTGACATAAGTTCTATGATACACTGGTAATTATAGAAAGTCAAGTACATTACAGTGCTTAAATATGCTAGTATTTATGCATAAGGTAGGGGAAATATAAAGATATTTATAATAGTATTATAAAAATATTTATAAAAATAATTACTTGGAAAAAGGAGTGTAGGGTAGCAAGAAATTTAAAGGAAGACCAGAGATGGGAAGAAAATTGTTCAACATAAAACTTTTTAAAATTTTGGTTTTTTGAATAATATTAATATATTACTTGATGAAAAAATTTCTATAAAATTTTAACTAAACATTTTTCCTATGTCAATTATTTAAAATAAGTCTTTTATAGCATGACATGATTTTTAAGTGTATTTTTGACAATTTCTTGTTTAGTTGGATCACGGTAATAGCAACTATATTTCAATTAACAGCATTAATTGCTGTCTCATTTAACTTTATTTTAGATGTTGTGAACCTGATTCAATCTACCTCTTCAAAAACTTGGAAATTTTTTAAAAATAACTAATGCAAACACCTTCCAAATACACCTACAAATGTTTGAGTAATGTCAGTAACAAGGTAGGTATGTAAATATGCAGTCAGAGTAACATTTACATATTGGAAATAACAGGAAACATACCATTAGCAAAAAACAAAACAAAACAAAACAACAGTGAAGAAACTTCATCTGCTCATGTTAGAACTCCAGGGCAGGAATTCCGGAAATAACAGGCGATAAAGGCATGTCTGGGATATGGGTTATATGAAAATCTCTATGCCTATTAATATTGCGGTGAATTTAAAACTGCTATAAAAATTAGGTTTATGTTAAGAAAAAAGAACTCCAGGGCGAAAAGGAGGCACACCTGGGGGTGGCCCGAATGCCTCCCTCAGCGCTAACATCCGAGGCTGTTGCTCGGGTCACGTTAGGAATCTCTGCACTCGTATTTAACTTTAACATAAATTTATCATGCTGGTGTGGTTTTAACAAGTTTCCAAGTAGCTTGGACATATTTAATCTCTCTTGACATCAAGGCAGGTACAGGAAAATAAATGGGGAAACAGATATTATATTGCATATGTATATTTATGAAATAAGGTTAATTTTTAGACAACCTTATGCTGTCTCAATACCCTATTACAAAAAAATACCCGATCACAAGGTTTAAACTGGTCACACAGCCAACATATCCCCAAATAATTGATTCTTTTGCACATATAAATAAATAGTATGTATTTGAACAATGCTATACTTATTGACAATCAAAAAATAGTATTCTGAAATCAGAACTTCTGTTCTTGAAAGATTGATAGATCTCTTGCAAAGGAGAAGAGAACCAGTCTAACGGAGGGAAGCAGAAGGGAGCAGAGGAAAAGAAAAACGAACAAAGATGTGGTATGGCTTGTACCAACTCCCCATAACGAATGTACTGCAAACATGTGCTAATAAATTTATTTAATGTAATGACCTGCTTTATGGAGAAAAGTCACACGTTGCTGTCACTGTAGCCCAGTGGTGCAGGGCTCAGGATTTTGTAGTCAAACACAACTAGTTTAAATCACTGTGCATATGACCTTGGGCAAGTTTTTCATGGGAACAGTGTCCTATCACACAATGAATTTCTCATGGGAACATTTATTTATTTACTTACTTACTTATTTATTGGTACCAGGAATCAAACTCATAGCCTCACACTTGCCAGGAAGGCACTTATACCATTGAGCTATGTGCCTAGCCCCAAAGGCAACCAGGAACTATGTGGGCCAGGAAAGCATATTTAAATAATGCATGTAAAAAAGTTGGCACAGATATCTACCTAAATTCAGTGAAAGAGGACTATTGCCGGGCGTGGTGGTGCACTCCTGTAATCCCAGCACTTGGGAGGCTGAGGCAGGTGGATTGTTGCAAGTTCGAGACCAGCCTGGGCTACAAAGTGAGCCCAAGGTCAGCCTGAACTGCATAGTGAGACCCTGTCTCAAAAAGACAAAAAAAAAGAGGACTATTTTTATCTGAATCATCTATTCTTATGTCTCTTTCACATTCTTATAGATTACATGTTGGAAGAGAAAACAAAAATAAGAACTCAAAATATGCAGAAAAATAGTGAAGTCAGCAATTTCTGAGGAAAAATTCAGGCAAAACAGTCTCTTCTAGTCAGGGCACATCTCACCAAAGGAGCCCACAGAAGTGTAGAAGCTCTACACAAGAGATCAGTAGATTAATCCAGGCGTGGTGGCACATGCCTGTGATCCCAGAACCCGGGAAACAGAGACAGGAGGAACGCCAGGAGTTCGAGAGAAGCCTGGGTTACACAGTGAGTTCAAGGTCAGCCTGAACTACATAGCAAAGCTGTCTCAAAATGAAAGAACTCAGTGACTTCCTAGATCTCACCCCGTGGACTCTTCTGGACAGAGAGCAAGCCATTAACATTTAGCATCACACTTTAAACAAATGTTACTTTAACAGCTAGCAGGGTGATTCACCTTAGAAAGCAGTTTCCGCTGGTGAAACAGATTCTTGATGTGCCATTTCAGGTGTGGAAAGTCTTTAGGGCAAGTTTGCATGTGGCAGGAATGAGACAAAGAGCAAAACTGCCCTGCAAAAGGAAAGAACAAGGATTTGTGGAGTTGGGGAAGGAGCTAACCACAATAAAAGAGCAGAGTTGGAAGTCAGGAGAGAGGCAGTACCAGGTCCTCCTTCTGGCCAAAGAAGCCTGCAGCTCTCTGGTGGCAGGAATAACCAAGGGCTTTTGAAAACAGAAATATCTAAAATTCACTTGCAGAAAGATAGCCTCTAGTGAACGATGCTGGGAAAAGTGGCTCTCCATATAATGAAAATTGAAGCTAGACCCATATCTCTCACCATACACTAAATTAAAATCTAAATGGATCAGAGATCTAAATATTAAAACAAAAGCACTAAGTCTAAACAGTAATTTATATACAACAGAGTACTACTTTGCCATAAAGAAGGATAAACGAGTCATTTGTAAGAAAATGGATGCATCTCACGGCTATAATCTTACATGAAATAAATCAGGAACAAAAGTTTAAATATCACATTGTTTCTTTTGTGTGAGAAACCCAAAGGGTAAACAATAAACATAAGGGAGAATAGATATTGGGAAGTAGAAAAAACTTGTTCAAATGGAAAAGGAACAAGGGAGGGCGGGGGAAGGGAAAGACAGAAAAAAGGAAAAAATAAGAAAAAAATGGAAACAAAGCTTTTGTAAACAAGAAAGGGAAGAAGGGTTGAAGAGAAGAGATAGAAGTGGGGGGAAAAGACTGAAGATATATTATGTACAACCTAAGAAGTCAAAGAGAAAAACATCACATGGCTGTGAGAAAGGGCAGCCAGCCAATAGCTCTGTGGATGTGGGGAAGGGAATGTGATTAGCTGGATATTGTCAATGGTTATATTTTTAAAAATTTAGTGATGACCATTGTTATGGTTGATACATTGTATCAACTTGAGAAGTTTACAAGTTTTACTGAGACACTCAGCAGGGAGTCAGGATCCTTTCTCTGTAAATATCCTCATCCTGTGCAAGAGGAGGGCACAGAGATTTTGTGAGTGCTACACCCACCCTGGAGGGGCGGGTGGGGATGTATAGAAGAGAAGAGAAGAGGCTGATTTCCTCTTTCTGCTCTGCTGCAGCCATGAAGTGTTGCCCCAGTGCCATGTCACCCTGCCTTGGAGCCAGCTGATTATGGACTGAAACGTCCACAAACAGTAAATAAACCTTTCCTTCTTTCATTTTGTGCGTTGGATATTTTGTTCCAGCAACAAAAGCAAAGTAACCAAGACAACCATCATAGCTTGTCTCTGAGCCTGGTTGGTTGGTTTGTTTGACTAGATAATTAGCCCAGGGCTTTCACACTGAGCTATGTCTCCAGCCCTTTTGTAAAATTTTGAGACAGGTTTCAGTAAGACGCTGGTCTCAAACTGTGACCTCTTGTCTTAGCCTCCTGAGTAGCTAGGATCCCACCTAAGAGGAGGGCATGGCATTGTGTGTCATGCTGGGAATCCTTTACAATAAAGATTTTTCAATTAAAAAAAAAAAAAAAAAAATATATATATATATATATATATATATATATATATATATATATATTATAGGGACCAGGGATTTAGCTTAGCAGCATAAGCACCTGCGAGGCTGTGAGTTCCATCCCCAATACAAAATATATATATATATATATATATATATATATATATATATATATATATATTTATAACAGATACAAAGGCCCTATAATGAATCTGACCAATATATATGACAAATATATACTAATAAAAAACATAAAGTTATAAAATTAAAAGAAGCCAAAAAATTAAATAAAATAGTTCTAAGTACAGTAGTTTGTGCAACTTTCTGACTCCAAACCTCACACAGATCCCACACTCAGCCCTGCACAGCCGTCTTTAGGTAAGGAAGGTAATACACGGAAAGAAAACAACTGTAGCAGTGAAGCGAGCGGAAGATACCAAGAGCAGGGCGAATGCATGTTGGGAGACACTTCTGGAAACAGAGGTAGAATCCAGACTTCCGGATCTGGAACACGAGCTCCCCCAGGAATTCGGACAAACTGGGGAAGGTGTGCCAAGCCTCGCCTCCTTTCCCATCCCATGATGTCTCTGAGAGGGGGTGCTCTAGCTCTACGGTGGCTGCACTAACTCCCCTTCCTCCTGGCACCCTGACAGCTGGGGAAAAGCTAAAAAGCACGATCCAGGAGGCCTCGTATCCAGGGCTACCAGGAGAAGGTTCAGGGTGAGAGGAGAAAGCTTGACAGGGACGACATATATTAGGGGTCTGGAGACACTTGAACAGAAGGGAGCTGACCTCCATAGAGAAGGACATTCATGGCTTGTGCAGCGTTGTAGAGATTACAAGTTAACAACTTGGATATTATTCACCTAAATTAAATGAGTAAATATGTTATGTGAGTGAGTGTTATGGTTTGTGCCCGGAGCCTCATGCAGTCATAGGGCAGGCTTCTATAGTCTGTGATTGATTTTGTCCAGGGCTGGGATTAAGGGTGTGAGTGTTACACTCACCCTAGGGTGGGCAGCCTGCCTGCAATATAAGGGAGGGAAAGAGGCTTGTTCATGCTTTCTCTTGTTGTCTTTGCTGTCTTCTGCTGCCATGAACTGTTGCCCCTCTGCCATGTGCCACCCTATCTTGGAGCCAGCTGATTATGGACTGAAACCTCCACAAACTGTGAGCTAAGTAAACCTTTCCCCTTTAACTTTAGGTGTTGGATATTTTGTCCCAGCAATAAGAAAACTAAAACAGAGTCAAACATCAGACTACCTGTGATACATTCTTTAGAGGAGAATATTCAATCTATGACATAACAAATACAATAGGGGAAAAAACAGAATAAAAATGAAAATGGTACATTTTCCTCCCAGCAGTATGTTTAAAAGAGTCAAATTAAGACATGAAATGCTCATATCAGTCTTAATTATTTTTAGTTATGAATTGAACACCTTCTCGGAAATGTGCAGATAAAAGTCCCACCCTGGAAAAGTTCAGATAAGAGTGAATGAAATGGAAGAGAAATTAGCCAGTTCACACTCATGACCATCGTGAGTTTGTTCAAAGATTCCTACAGATGCATAATATTAAATTGAGTCCTTTAATGTACTCTGACGTTGGAGGACCTTACAATCATAAGGCTTGTGTTTAGGTCTATCCTTATCTTGTACATAGTTAGGACCATAAAATTAGATGAACAGCAAAAGGCTGTTGTGAAATAAGATAAATTAGAGTCCTATGTGTTATAAAAAAATTCAAGCTGCTCCAATGATGAAAAATACATAGATATATATATGTACTATAGATTTCCTAAATATAATAGGTCCTGTAATGCATTCATTTATGAGCATATTAATATGATGAAAGAAATGATGAAATTTGGTTCTTTGCCTGAAGAAAGACTTGTTATAAATAGTAAAACTGGTGAGATGTCGAATGATCCTAAAAATAGGTAAGCTTCCCCTGTGAAAGCCATCACCTGCAGGAAATAATGAGAGAAACACAGCTTCACTCTGTGGAAAACATCTACCAAGGCATAGCCTAAATAATTCCCTTCATTTGACCATAAACTCATCAAAACTTTATGGAATGTGGTTATTCTACTCATGCAGTACCTGTGTTCAGTTAGCCACACATGCTGTAGCCCTCTGAAGTAATGAGAGAGAGAGAGAGGCAGACTTTTACAGGATCTGCTCTCTGGTAGGAATTGGAGTATCAATTTAAGTCTTCAGAATCTTGAGGAATTTCCTACTGAAATCAACAGTTGCCAACACAGACCGACCTAGAAATACCTTATAGCTTACTCCTCTAAGGCTTCTCAAAATATCTTTAAAAGAATCTAATGATATAAAATGAACCACTTTATCCTTTGAAGAATGAATTCAAGAGGATTATAATCAAATACATTAATTTTAAGCTAATTTTTAGCTACAAAAATATAAGAACAGGCATTTAATGAGACTAACACAATTTTAATGTATGCTATAAAAACATAAGTTTTTTCATCACTACAATGTCATGGAAATTCTACCTATTTGATACCACTATATTCACCCATCTTTTCTTTTTCTTTGTATTTTGTAAATGGCTTGATGCTTGATAATCCACAGTCCTTGAGAACAAACTGTCACCAAGTGCAGTGATGCATGTGTTTAGTCCTAGGACTTGGAAGGCTGAGGCAGGGAGATTGAGAGTTTGATGCCAGCCTGGACTACATAGCAAGTTTGAGCCAGTCTGAATGACACAGTGCAAAGGAAGGAAGGAAGGAAGGAAGGAAGGAAGGAAGGAAGGAAGGAAGGAAGGAAGGAAGAGAAAAGACAAGACAAGACAAGACAAGACAAGACAAGAAAGGAAAGGAAGAAAAGGAAGAGAGGCAAACGTTCAATGGCTATAGCCACACGATTCACAATAGCAAAGTTCTGGAAATAACTTAGATGTACATCAACAGACAGACACATAAAGCAACTTGGTATACATACACAGCAGAATATTGTTCAGCCATAAAGAAAAATGAAATCATCTTTTGCAAGCAAATGAATAAAACTCAAAACCATAATGCTAAGTGAAATAAGTCAGATACAAAAGTTAACTATTACTTGGATTCTCTTATATAGTAAACTTAAAATATAAATAAGTAAATGAGCAAACTAAAAAGAGATGGAAGAAACTAGGAAGGCAGGCTTTTCGGAGATGTGGAAGAGGATCAGAGGAAGGGAGATAAGGGAAGGTGGGATAAAGAGATCAAGATGATCAAGATATGCTACATATTTGTACCAATTCCCCAAAATGACATCACATATGCAAATAAAAAACAAAAAATTCCTAATGCCATTTCTCTAGGCAAACTAAATGGCTCAATTTTCCATGTGCTCTGGGCTATATAAATAGCATTTAAGTAAAATTTTGCTGCTTTCAAAAATGCAAAACTGAAAGTTATAGCCAAATAAACAATTGACTTAGTACCAAAAAGTTGTATCTTATTAATACACATTCATATAAGTTAATACTCAAGGAAATTCCCAAAATAAGAGCTGGAAAATTCTGATACCACAGTGCACAATACCATTAGTGCTCAAAGGATGCAGATGATTCAACAATGTTAAAGATAATAAGACTAGAGCATCCCTTTCCCAAAAGTAATAATGTAATCCCAGCACTTGGGAGGCTGAGGCAGGAGGACTGCTTCAAATTCAAGGCAGCCTGAATTACAGAGCAAGATCTTGTCTAAAAACAAACAAACAGAGCATGTTGCTCTGGTAAGTGGCTGTGGCCTGGCAAGCCATGGTCACCCCAGGGCGAGAACCATATCAGCGTTTCCTGAGATCCGCGAAGTGCCATGTTGGACCTTGGGGCACTGGGAAAACAGGCAGCCAGTTCACCCCTCTAGTGGGGCTAAGAATCACCCCCACCCCTGCTAGCAAGTGAGAGCCAGAAATCTGAGCATGTCTTGCGAGTTTCACTATATGCAATATAGCAAATAAGGGGGATTTTCTTCTGCCATCTCTTTGAGGGCAAATATTTTTATCTCTATTTTGATCAATGGTATTGCTGTATTCAATATTCTGTTCTTGTAATTTTGGTATTTTCTTCGATATTGCTCTGCCTGATTGAAAGAACAACTATTGTGAAGAAAACCAGATGTACTATTGTGCCTATTGCTGTTGTTCTGGTGGCCTGCTGTGAGGTTCTGTGCCAGTTTCACTGCACTGCCTCAGTTGGCTATGTCCTGTCTTGTTCTGCTGTATTTTACTACCTTCAAAATAAAATAAATAAATAAAATAAAAAATAATAAGAAGAAAAAATTTTTAAAAAGTAAATAGCAACAACAAAACAGATCAGCAAGGTACTGAGCAACCTGAAACATGATATAACTAAACAGATAATGGACTTAAAAAGCAAAAGGAGGAAAAGCAGGTGCTCTAAAGGACATAACTGAATGTATATTTAAGGGTGTAGGAATGATAATTATGTTGCTAAGTTTTTGTTGGTTCAGAGAACAGAGCTGTTTGCAGCCTCACTATTTGAATGTCCACTTTGCATGCTTTGATTTTGTAACATGAACAACTACATCCAGGAAGACAATATGTAATACATCAACTAGTGATTTCTTACTGTTCATTTTTTTGAAATTCTGTATTGTTTCTACCCTTCTTTTCTGTTTTGCTTTATTTTTCCCCTCTCTTTAAATAAAATTGAAAAAATAGATGAGCTTAAGCAAAAAAAACCAAAACACACACACACAAAACCTAGCTGCACAAAGAACACAATAAAAAAGCGCAGTTGCTTAGTTTGTAGGCCAACTATTTTTTTTAAACTGTCCCCTGTGATTTTCAAAGTTTTTGAAGGTGTAGAGCCATTAATTCAAACCCCTATTAGAAATCCACTTTGTGAGGTGTAACTGAGCTGGCTGGGGAGATTAGAATGAGGAGCTGATGTAACAGAAACTCCCCAAGTCTTGGTCTTGATCCTTTCCCCACTACTCCTGTGAGAAAAGAAACTCACTGTGGACTCTGGGCACAAAACTGACATCGATTTGTCTATTTTTAATTGTATTTTTCAGAAACAAAAGTGTGTAGTTTAAAATATCTAAGCAAACCATGCTTTGGAATAAATAAAAAAAAGTAAGCAAAAATCTCTGTAGTTATATAACAAAATCTGTACATTTCAGGGGCATATGGAGATGAAACCCAGAGGCTTCTTACTGAGCTATATCCCTACCCTTTAAAAAATTTTTAAGACAAGGTCACAATTGTTAAATTACTCAGGCTGGCTCAGATTTGTGCTCTTCCTGCCTCTGCCTCTCACAGTGCTAAGATTACAGTTGTGCACCACTGTGCCCATCTCGGAGCACAAATTTTAACAAAGCTAAGTAAAACTTGTAGGTTTAACTTCCCTTGCTCTGGCCACAGCCTGAGAACCTTTAGATTTCCTTTGTTCACTGGTATCCAGAGGCTTCTCTGAGGCCACTCACCCGTCTACCCTTTAGTGAAAGAAGGCGTAGTTTTCTTGCACTCATATAATTTTGTATCACTTCAATCAAAAGTTTAAAAGTAGAACTGCACTGACATGCAAACTGTTTCTGCTTTCAATTCACAAGTTTAGACCGATTTCACTCTACTGGATGGAAGGGGGAAAATCTAAGTCTACAGTTATTGCTATGATTGGAATTTTTGCTACAGGTGAACAGATATTGCCATCTACTGTTGAGAAAAAATAAATGGTCAGGCCAGAATTTTTCAGCCTTACTGAGGTTTGGACAGACAGTAAATTTTAAGTATGGGAAAAATAGTCTGATAGTTTCTTCTCTCTTACACAGCTGTTTAGTATTTATAAAGTAATCTGAGAATTGAATAAAGCAGAAGATAAAATAAATTAGAAAATTCTCTTCCCTAAACTCAGAAAAATTGTTATGCATAATTATTTTTGCTTTGATTAAAGATTGAAAGCAAATCATGTTTCACTGCTCTCCATTTGGCCTACCACATTAGCAACAACAACAAAGGAGAAGAAACGTGAGTAATATGTCTCTTAACTTCACTTCAAGAGTTAACTTGATATTAGTCAATTTATTTTCTTTCTTTCCCCATAAAATCACTAGAAGTACACAAAGTCAGTTTTAACTTTTGGCTCATTTATAAACTTGTTTTATTTAGAAAAAAAACAGAATAGTTGCCTAAACTTAGCCTTAACTGCATATTTAAGCTAAAATATAGGGAAAGACACATTAAAGCCAAAAGCTACCATCAAAGTAATGTGTCTAAATCAGAGATTCCAGCCTCACTCAAGCTCTCCCACTAGTACCGGCAGACAGAATTGCAAGTCTGCAGATCAATCAGTGGAGAAGAATGACCTGTCTCTGCTCTGGTGGCTGGTGCTGAACTGGAGGAAATGATTTGCTGGCTGAAATTCAAAGGTTTTTTTCACGTTAAAAAAAAAAAAACAACTATTTTCCCCTCTTAAGGCATGTTTATTTAACTCTGTCAGCCATGTAGCAAACCCGTCTTGTGTCAGCTATCACACAGGAGAGAGAAGCAGATGCCAAATGTGACCTGCGGACGGGGCACAGTAACCTCCAACATGAACGTCTGTGAATAAAAAGGAGAAAGACCTTTAATCTTTGTTGTGTGTTAGGCCAAGTATGGAAGCTCTTATACACCATGAACTGTGGATGGGCTGTGTGTGTGTGTGTGTGTGTGTGTGTAGAGGGAAGCTGGCTTTTTTTTTTTAAACAGTATGTTGCTAATATGTACTAATAAAAATAAATATTAGTTAATTCTGGTTCCAATCATTTCCTTTTTATTTTCAGTACTGGGGGTCAAACCCAGGGATAATTTACCACGGAGCTCATCTCCAGACATTTTTATTTTGAGTCAGGGTCTCAGTCTGGCCTTGAACTTTTGATTCTCCTATCTCAGCTTCCTGAGTAGCTGTGATTACAGGTGCAACCGTCAATCTTGGTTCATTATGACTCATTTTACTGGCTCCTTTAATGTATTCATTCAGATGTTCATAACTAATACTGGTATAACATTTACTGTTTATAAAATATCCTCAATCATGTACAACTTATTTTCCTACTTAACTAATGGCTAATAAATACTAATGGCATGCCCAGGTCTCATAAATATCAGAAATGCCAAGTTGACAGGAAACCCTCTCATGCTTCAAGTGGCTTCACAGTTCAGGTTGGGCAGGAGAGAAGCAAACCTGTCTGCTGGATTTGTAAGACAATGTTGGAAGAGCAATGATAGAAGAGTGAAAGTGCACTATGTGAAATAAAAAAAGAGTAAATCAGTTTCTGCCCAGAAGGGGGCTGCAGGGATCTAGGAAGGTGTGAGAGATACAAAATTAAATAGCACATGACCCAACAAACAAGGGACACTGCCTGAGAGCCACAGGTCATTGTTGGATGTTCTATGCTCCGTGGGCATTGGCAAGCAGACGTGGTGAAGAAGTGCCACACAGAGGCATTCCAGGATATATGCTTAGAGTCACTCAGGAAAATATAAAATAAAAGCAGTGGGAGGAAAACTGATCAGCAGAAAAGTAGATCACACAATCCCCTGAACCTCATTCCCCAGCTTGAACCCTCTACTGATGTCCACATGCCTATGGCTAACATTACAGTGGAGAGGGGCTCTGTGTCACACTGACCTAGGGAACAGGAAGTGTCTATATCCATGTGACATGGATGCCCTTGCTCAGGGAAGTGCTCTGGCTCGGTGGCCCTAGGAGCTGGCCATAATGCTGTGGCTGGCTTGGAGCTGTCTTACAGCCCTGCTAGCCTAGGAAAAAATTGAAATTCAAAATTCCAAGCACTATTTCTACTCAATGTGTATCGCTTTTGCGCCATCATAAATCACAAAATTAAACCATCAAAAGCTAAGAACCTCTAGATCTATTGCTCCTAAGAAGAGCATAGACCAGGAACTGAAGGCCTTCATTTGCCACACCAAGATGCTGGTTAGAAAACTTCAGGTGCTTTTGGGCAGAGAAGTCATAGGCTCTGATTTATATCTTAAAGAGGTCACCAGCACTGTGGAAGATGGGTAGAGGAAGGGGTTAAAGGGATCAACCTAGAGAGAGGCAGAGGGTGAGGGGGGCAGTTAGACAGGAGAGATGCCACCCAGGAGTGGAGTGGACAGGACTTTGAGGTTGCTCAGATCAGAGGAAAAGGAAATAACAGAGCCTAAGACTGCCTTGGCTCTACAGAGTATAAGATGGATTGGGAAAAGAGAAATACAGAAGGAGATGAGATGATAAAGATAGTTTTATTTTGAATTTAGAACCGCAATGAAGTTGCAAAGATAACCCACAGAAGTCCCATGTACCCTTTCCCTGGCAATATCTGATCTGTTCTCCATCTCAACAATTTCGTCATTTTGAAAATGTCATGTTAAATGGAATCATATAGCATGTGACCTGGTGGGCTGAGCATTTCCATATTTAATCATATAATTAAAATTGAAGTATGATGCCTAAGATGCATCCAAGCTATTGGTTGAACTATACCAGGCTTTTTTCCTGTTTAGTTTAAGTAATAGTTTAAAGTGTGGCTATGGTGTGGTTTCTTAACCATTCACCCAGTGAAGGACATTTTGATTGTTTCTACTTTGGGGCTACTAAAAATAATAGTTCAATCCCTAGGTTCAATCTCTAGCAGCACTTTAAAAAAAAATAGCAACAGGAGACAAACAGGGGGAGGGGAAAAGGATTAAGTTTGCATTGCTTAAGGGAGACTGTGCTTAATCTCAATTTTATTCTATGCAAAATATAAAATTCAGCAATCCACCTTTCCTGTGAGCCAACAGTGGCCATGCAGGGCCTGGAATAGAAACAAGGAGCCAACTTGCCCTTCCAATGAGCCAGCTGGTGCACTGGCTGGGAGACAAGCCCCCTCTCTTTCCCCACATGCAATCAGCTGATTTGGAGGATCACAGGCTGAGTTGATAGCAACCGAGGTACAAAAACAACTCAATTCTTGTATTGTTTGACTGACTTTGCAGGCCTAAAGCTGGTAGCATCTATTTAGAGGATAACAATATGCAATATAGCAACTATGGGGGATCTCCTTCGGTAGTGTTTTTGAAATCCAATACTGTTCTCACTGTTTTGTTTTGTTCTGTTTTTTTTTTTTCAATGTTCTGTTTTGATTTGTTTTGTTCAGTTCTGTTTTGTTGGATTTTATTATGTCTGATGGTATGGGCAGCAATTTTGTATATAGCAAGAGGCACTATGGTAATCATTGTTGATTTCCTATTATCCTGTTTTGAACCCCTGCATCACTTTCACTGTTTTGTTTTGATTGGCTTTATTCTGTTTGGTTTTATTCTCTTTAAAATATAAATGTGTGTGAATATATATATTTATATTTATATTTATATTTCAGGCATTGATAGCTATAATACAGTGGTTTTGTACCTAACAATGGCAAGATAATCACTTTAAATCACTTGATAAAAGGTAGTTTGAATATCAAAAGAACAAAGGAATCCCTGCATGTGACATAGGCTCTAACTTCACAGAGAAAAAGAAGCCATAAAAGCGAGCACAGTGGCTCACTCTTGCAATTCCAGCACTTCGGAGGCTGAGGCAAGAGGATAGTGAGTTTGAATCTTGCCTGAGCAACTTGGTGAGATTCCACTTCAAAATAAGGGCTGGGAAAGGGGTTGGTGATGTAGCTTAGTACAGAAGTCCTGGGTTCAGTGCTAGAAGAGGAAAAAGGAGGAGAAGGAGAAGAGTAGGAGGAAGGGGAGAAAGAAGAGGAGGAGAAGGAGGAGGAAGAGGAGAGAAAGGAGGAGGACAAGAAGGAGGAGGAGAGAAAGGAGGAAAAGGAGAAGGGGAAAGGGAGGAGGAGGAAGAAGTAGTGATGATCTATGTCTGATGACCCATTTCCTTTTCTCTTGCTCTTTTCTTTCCTGAGGCTAACCCTTTTCTAGGTTTGCTTACTACCTTCCTGGAAACCATTCCCAATTTGCCTCTTTTCTTCTACTCTCTCATATCCATTCCATAAAATTTCTACCATCGATCTACCCATAAAGTATAACCCAAATGAGTCCCTTTTTTCTTCCTCTATCCAAGTCCCTCTTCTCTACCCATTTTACTCTAATATAACACCCTGTTCATTTTTCAGGGCACCGTAACTTCTGTATATATTTACTAGTTTGTCACTACATGCCTTCTCTAGTTTACTGCCTCAATTTGGGGACAGTGATATTTGGTCATGCCAGTGCCTGACAATTCCTAGAATGATACTGAACATAGCAGGTTCTCAGTGAGTATTTATTAGATGAATGGATGTATAATCAAACAGAAAAAAATAAACATCTTGCAAAATGCTTGGAAAATACTGGTATAAATATGTGAAATAGAGAATACTATGACTGCATCTTTGAGCCTTATTTAAAAATCAAAATCTGAATTCCTGAAGTAAAAAGCCAAATAAGGTCAAAGTTAGGGTGAGAAAAGGTAAAAATTATAGGTGAGAAGTACAGAGAAATGGTAAACTGAGATCATTCACTCTATTCTTCTCCCTTGACATTGGTTTCTTGAATAAACCTGTTTTAATGCCATTATAATTAGCCATCAAAGAAATCATAGTAATGAACAGATAGAAAACCAATCTTTCTGAGTAGGAAACATGATTTTTTCTTTCTCTTTCTTTTTTTTAATTGAACCCAAGACCTTTGCACTGAGCTATGTCCCCAGATCTTTTTTATTTTTCATTGTCAGACAGGGTCTCACTGAGTCACTCGGTTTCCCCAGGGTGGTCTCAAACTTTCACTCCTCCTTGCTCAGCTTCCCAAAGTGCTGGGACTACAAGCATGCACTTCCCAGAGCCACAGGCTGTCCAGCAGAGAGGCAGACATCTGTCAATGTGAAGGTGGAATGTTAGAAGGATTTGCTACAGTCACGTTGTGATAAATACCAAAGGGAAATTTATTCCATAACAAGAATGACATGTTGGACAGCCATCAAATAATGTTCACCCAATTAACTTTTAAAAGTCACTTTAAAATTTTTCACTTTGCTACACTACATGCATATATAAAAAGTCACCATGAGATCCAATTATTTTGTACAATTAATAAGTACTAATAATTATGAAAATAAGGAAATTTAAGTTTGAGAAAAATATTCTAGTAGAGAATATTCTCAGATCAGTTACATCATTATTCATATAAATCTGTCTGTAATAAACAACCAACCAACCAAATAAGGTGAGAACTAGCACTGCAAAAAGGAAAAAGAGGCAGTGAGAAATGCAGAAGGGCTGAGAACTAGGAGTTTCGATTATCATATGTCTCGTTATTAAAAAGCTACACAATCCACATGCACACACACAAAGATCCTTTCATTCCTAAGCATGACCATTCAAAGCATACTCTGATCCCAGATTCCCAATTTTGAGGTTTGCATACCTGAATAACATACTGTTCTGATCCTGTGAATTACAGCCCCGAGGGCTTTGCAATTCGATACTATAAATAACCACAAACCACCTCCGTGATACATAGTAGTTACAATACATCTCAAATAGAAAATTTTCAAGCAAATATAGCATCTGAAAGTTGCACGGTCTGTCTGTAGAAAGGGAAATACGTCTGTGTTGGTATAATAATGGTTACAACTGGGGGGCGGGAGGCGGGTCTGCTCTTTGCCCCAGTAGTCACTGTATCCAGGGAAGAAGGGAGCAGAGTGGGAGAAGAATGGGTCTCCAGGGTCTCTCAGGCAGGCCTCCTGTGTTGTGGAGAACATTTTCTTCTAGGACAGAAGCTACCCCAAGAGAGCTGGACAATTCAATTACTTGGTAAGATAATAATCATGTAGCAGTCTTGCCAATCTTCCTGCATTGATTTAAATGCTTTTGAGTGGGAGCAACAAAAAACCAACTCCAACTGGCTTAAACAATCAATTTCTCAGCTTGTATTATTTGCAAAGTCCTGAGGTAAGTTTTTGAGGTCTGTTCAAGCTCCATTTCTCTTCTTCTGTTTCTCTGGGCTTTGTTTTTCATTTTTATTTTGTTGCTGCTGTTGTTGTTTTCTTTCTTTTTTTTCTCTTTTTTTTGTCAACTTCTTGGTTTCAGGATGATACTAGCAACAATTTACTTTTTTTTGGTACCAGGGATCAAACTCACAACCTCATGCTTAAGCCACTGAGCTAAATCCCCAGACCACTTCATTTCTATTCAAGGAGGGACCCTTATTTTACTCAACCATTTAACGAAGTTCAACCCTTCAGATGGACGGCACCATCCCAGAACCAATCATGATGGCAGGGGAGAGAGAGAACACCCCTGCACAATGGCAAGAGTCCACCACCCTGCCCGCAGTGCATGGCCACAGCAGTGCAGGAGCGTGGTGGACGTGGGAGAGGCACTTGGGACGTAGAACCACACACACATACGCAATCGCTGAGAAGTGTGTTTTCTGCCATTCCCTCCCTTCCATCTTTACTTCCTCATTTGTAAAAAGTATCAGCAGTAAAAGCAAAACAGGGAAAAGGATGAAAAAATAGGATAGGGAAGGTATAATTTGGCCACTATTCTAGTCATAGAGGTGTTCTAAAGGATTGAGTGACTCGATCCGCACAGCCATTCAGAGTCTGCGGCTAGGACCCCATCTAGTGTTACAGACTAGGTGTGTGTTTGTGGTGATCAAGCAACATTCTGTTTGGGGAGATTCTAGAAGAGACAGTAAAATAGGCAGACGCCCCAGAATTACTACACAGCTCAAGTCTCCTTCAAACCAACTATTCTCCTTTGTGTTACTCATGTGCTTTTTAAATTTTTTTGGTACCGGGGATTGGACTCACAACCTAAAGCTACTCATGTGCTCTTAATGATTAAGTTAAAAAAGAAATCTAAAATCGGGTCAGAGATTTAGCTCAGCGGCACAAGCGCCTGCCTGGCAAGCATGAGGTTGCAAGTTCGATCCCTGGTACCAAAATACAAAACAAAACCCCCCCAAAACACTAAAATCATGTACAACAGGAAAAAACTGAAAATAACTTAAAAGTTTGTCAACAGGGTAAGTGCTAACAGATTATGTTATAGTAATTCAGTGCAATATGAGGCAACAAACAATTTTAAACAGTGGTTCTGAAGAACCATCATTATTAATCTATAATGGCACAGAATATACTTATGATTTTTTTTACTAAGTTTAAAAAAAGGTAGAATGTGAAATAACTGTACAATGTACTTGGAAAAATAGACTGGAAAAATATCAAATGATAATAAGCTTCACTTAAATTTGATAATTCACCTTTTTTTGGTGATACTGTCAATTTCACAACTGAAAAAATTATAAAACATTAATTGCAGCTACCTACTTGCAGCACAGTTTGCCTCTGTGCTGGCATAATAGCATTTACAATTAGAGGTCTGTTCTCAGTAGCATTTATTTATCCACTCAACAAATAAGTACTGAGCACTGCCATGGCTTGGATATAGAATGTCCCCAAAGGTCCGTGCATTAAAGTCCCCAGTCAGTGCTTCTGGGAAGTGGTGGGAATGTTAAAATGTGAGGCCTCGCAGGAGGTCATCAGGTCACTGGGCACATAGGAGCCTGGCGCCTTCCTCTCTCTTTGCTTTCTGACCTGCGGTGAGTGGTGTCATGCATGATGCGCTGCCTTGACACAGGCACAAAAGCAACGGGACCAACACATCACAGACCGAAACCTCCACAACCTCGAGCCAAAGCAAACCTTTCTCTTTATAAGTCGATTGTCTCAGTTACTTGTTACAGTAAGGAAAAGATGTTCAGCACAAGTACCTGTTACACAGTAGGAATCTATCACTGAGCTAAGTGAGTGGGTCTCTCCCCTTATACTTACTGACCAGTGAAGAACAAGATATTGAGCAGATTTACTACAAAGTAGGAAAACATGTAGATACCAACAGAATGTCTTACGAGGACATGGAATTTACTGAAAAGCTTCTAAGTAGTAAGTAAATTGAGACTTGCAGATGAAAATATGACAGGAAATGCAGTTTAAGAAAAGAACCTAAAAGGAGTAAGAATCTAGCAAGTCCCAGGAACTGAGAGGCTCATGTGATAGGAACACGGAAGAGACCGCATGAGGTTGGAGAATAAGCAGGGACAGAACATGCAAAGCCTTGATTAGAATTTTGGATTTCATTCCAAGTGCAATGTGAAATCATTGAAAGATTTTGTAGACATTTTGCCATTTAATAAGGTCACTCTGGCTACATGGTGAAGAATGAATCAGTGGTGAGTTAGAAGCAAGCAGACAGACCAGTCAGAAGGTCTTTGCTGAAGATAGCAAAGTGGATTAGAGTAATGGCAAATTAGATTAGAAAACTTCAGGGTATGCTTTTGAGATATGCCAGAGTGAAATCTCAAGCAAGGAGCCCGTATTATTGTTTTAAGCAATTGAGTGTATGACAGTGATATGGAGATGAGAAAAGTAAAGAAGTAATAGAATTATTTTGGAAGGTTAAAATACAGGCCTTAGTTTAAGTCCAAATAACACAGAATCATGCCTTATAATCTGTTTACATACTTTTCTAAAGGAAGACATTTAAGGATGGGGAATGTTTTTCACTTTTGAATTCTCAACACCTTCAAGAATTCAGCATGTTTCAGGGTAAGGCTTCAATGGTATTTGTTTCTTGTGTCTTTTTGAGACAGGGTCTCTCTATGCAGTTCAGGCTGGCCTTGAGCTCACTTTGTAGCCCAGGCCGGTCTCAAACTCACAACAATCCTCCTGCCTCAGCCTCCTGAGTACTGGGATTACAAGCAAGAGCCACCATGCCCGGCTTCATGGTATTTGTTAAATGAATATCACAGTTTTGAAAGTATTTCATTAATTCAAGTATTACTAAGATTCAGTTATCGGGACTGGAATAGTTCAATGACAGAGTATTTGGCTTGAATATGTAAGGTCCTAGGTTTGATCCCCAGAAATAGGGGAAAAAAAACATTTTAGTTATTGTAAAAAGGCCTTTTAAATAGTTTTACTCATGAAAAAAAAATTTTTAAATGATTCAGTTTTTCTTTAACTTAAAAAGAAAATTTAAAAGATGAGATTGTTTTTTTAGTTCTTTTTTGTTTAGTTTACTGTAAAGCAAGATGGAGGTTAAAAGCTTCAGTGCTTCAGTGCATGTGTTTTAATTCTCAGGCCTGCTCCTGACCTTCCTCAAGTGAGTTCTACCTCCCAGTGTTTCAGTTGCTCCATTTGCAAAAGAGAGATAATGGTAGTTGCCTTATCTCACAAGGATGTCATGAAAATAAGTCAGATAAATTGCCTTGACCTCCTTGGAGAGGGGCTCTAGAAAGAAGGATTATTAGATATGATGATGAATACCCAGAACTTCAAAGATATTTTTAATTGCCCCCCAAGTCTTTGAATATGTTAAGCCTATGAATAGAACTGGGTTAGGTGTTTATGCATTTCTGGCAAGCTTCACCTCTTGTTAAAGCAGTAAATGGTCTTTGAACAAATGCTTTTCTCTTTCTTTGATAACTCTGCTTCCTTGTTTGTACACTGGAAAGATGATTATCATCCAGCACATGAGGTCAAGTTGAACTCCTTGATTCTATTGTAGCTTTGAGTTTTTTTCCAAGCTTGAAAAATAACTCATTTGGTTCACTGTAGCAAAGTACTTGCATTTTTTAAAAGACTGAATAATAAAACTGTGTTCTGCAAATGTCATATATACTTTTTTTTACTTTTGCTGCTTCTTCAAAAATTGTCTAAAAAAATCACTCTATGTCTTCATTGCTATATTTTTAATAGGTTTTCCCTAATTTACTTTTAAAAAGTACAATTTGCCTCTTACTGTTTCTAATCTAGACACCAATGGTTCACACATAAATATCATGGAAGTAATAACTGATAAACCCCAAGACAAATGCAGGATAGTCAAACATCATCTGGAGCAATGTTATTACTGCAGGTGTGCATCAAGTTCCTAATTAGTGTTACATAAAAAACTCTCAAGCCATTAGCACTCCTGTCCTCCACATACCCTTAACCATCTAAGCACAAATCAAAGCCACTTCCTCCGAGAACAGCTACAACACACCCATCAGTGCACTACCTGTAAGGTACCAGAATAAGACAGACCTCTGCTCCCCTCCCCTTTCCCTCCCCTCCCCTCCTCTCTCCTCTCTTCTCTCCTTTCCTTAATAACACCTCTTACATTACCCATGTATCCTTCCCAACCACTAGGATATCCATTTGACACACATAGAATCTAAAGTGGGTAACTTTAAGCTAGATTCCCAGTCAGGCATGGTAGCACATTGCTGAAATCCCAAAACTCTGGGAAGCTGAGGCAGAAAAAGCTCAAACCCAGTCTGCGCAATTTAGTGAAATCATCTCCAAAAAAAAAAAAAAAAAAGAAAGAAAGTGCCAGATTGATATAGGGGAACGAAATTCCCTACCTACCATCTGTCCAGCTGGAGACAGTGTTCTCCAATATCAAAGAATGAATTTTAGGAACAATGGAGGCTAAGAGCAGAAATATTTATTGAGAGAAAGAAAGCTTCTGTCTGAGAGACAGACAGAAGGGGTCCTGAGTAGGTTGCCAAAGATTCTGTATTTTCCTGGAATTTTTATAGAGTAAAATCGTGAGGTAAGGTAGGTCTAAAGTTGGGGAAAACTGGGAACTCTCGAGGTAGATGGACATGAGGTGGGACAGAGCTATGTTTAGCCAGTAAGATTAATAGCTCAGGTAAAATTGATTAAATTGGGAATAAATGGGGAAGCAAGTCACATAGAAAGTGGGCATATTAGAGAGCTGTGACTCTTCCCTAGGGGGTTGGAATGGTGACTCCTGACTTCTCAACCTGATCCAGACTTAATCTCTAAGGTTTATACTTAAGGGTGTGGCTGCATTTGTTTTGCCTTCTGTCCTGAGATCTGGCCCACAGCAAGAGGTGCGTGTGTCCTTCAAGGTCACCAGACCTCTGGTCCTCTATGGTAACTTCCAGGGCCCTGACTGTCTATAATATTTCTAACTAGTTCAACTGCTTGTAACAGAATGAGCCGGGCATGATGGTGCACACCTGTAATCCCAGCACTTGGGAGGCTGAAGCAGGAGGATCATTTTTTTTGCAAGTTCGAGACCAGCCTGGGTTGCAAAGTGAGCTCAAGACCAGCCTGGACTGCATAGCAAAACCTTGTCTCAAAAAGAAAATAAACAAACAAACAAACAAACAAACCAAAGAGTGAAATTTAGGAACAATGGAGGTTAAGGGCAGAAATATTTATTGAAAGAAAGCAAGCTTCTGTCTGAAAGAGAGACAGAAGGGGTCCCAAGTAGGTTGCCAAAGATTCTGTATTTTCTAAGGATTTTTATAGAGTAAAACCATGAGGTGAGGTAGGTCTGAAGTTGCAAAAAAACTGGGAACTCTGGAGGAAGATGGGCATGAGGTGGGACAGAGCTATGGTCAACTAGTGAGTTTAATTGTTCAGGTAAAATTGACCAAATCAGGGACAAATGGGGAAGCCAGTCATGTAGCAAGCAGCATTCTTTATGGATCAGTGACTCTTGCTATAGGGTTGGGATGGTGACTCCTGACTTCTCAAGATGCTCCAGACAATCCCTAATTATACCTAGGGGTGTGGTTGCATTTGCTTTGCCTTCTGTCCTGAGATCTGGCCTGCAGCTAGAGGTGTGAGCCTCCTCTAAGGTCACCAGACCTCTGGTCCTCCGTGCCGGCTTCCTCAGCCCCAGCCCTGTCTGACTGCCTAGAATATGTCTAACTGGCTCAGCTGCCTGTGACAAGCTGTTGCGGCACATGCCTATAAGTCCAACACTCAGGGCAGTCAGGAGACTGAGACAGGACAGGCATGAGCTTGATGCCAGCCTGGGCTACATAGTGAATTCACGACCATTCTGGATTACACAGTGAGACCCTCTCTCAAAAAAACTAGAAAACAAAAATGAGTGAAAAAGGCTGGAGATGTAGTTCAGTGAGGAGTCCCTGGGTTTGATCCCTAGTACAAAAAAAAAAGCTTGTTCCTTGGCTAGGGTCTTGCTATGTAATTCATGCTGGTTTTGAGCTCACTATGTGGCCCAGACTGGCCTTGAACTTGCAGTGATCCTCCTGCCTCAGCCTCCTAAGTGTTAGAATTCCAGGTGTGTGTCATAAGGCCCAGTATGCTACATGAGAACTTGCTAAGAGGGCTACATCACAATGATACTTTTATTCCCATTTCTACCTGTTTCCTTTTTATTCCAAGGAAGAAATAAGAATTTGAGGTAACACAAGTGAAAACACTACAAACCTTGATATGTTGCTAGAAGAAGAGATATAAACCAAAGTAAAAGACAGTTATGGGAACTGGGCATGGTAGACATGCCTGTAATCCCAGCACCCAGAAGGTGAGGCAAGAGGATCACTGTGAGTCACAGGCCAGCTTGGGATACATAGTGAGATCTTATCACAAAAAAACAGAACCCAAGAAAAGGAAAGGAAAAAAAATCCTGGGAAAATAGCCTAACCGAGGAGCCTCTTTGTATATCAGGATGTGACGAACAGGCCCAGCAGGACACGCTCGTCTTCTAGGCAGAAGCACTGGAGTAAATGTGCCCGGCCTGTCAATGGGGAACGTGGAGCACTATTAAGTTTAATTTTGAAATTCGTTTTTAGTGATATCCCCAGAGGCCTATGACAGATAACAGTTATGTAATTTCCGCTCAGACACATTTATCTCAGGTACATCTTGCATGGTAGGGTGACCCAAACCTCCTGCTTCTAGGGCAGGCATCCCTGACTTCTGGTATCACTGAATTTGCCTGCCATCAAAGGCGAACCTTTTACAGCTTCCCAACAACTGGCTATGGCACAGGCGCCACCCGTTCACCGCCACTGGCTGGATCAAAGGTCATTAATGGGGCTGGATTTTATCCTGGAAGATTTTTTGATTGACCGATTACAATTACTTTGGATACCAACAATTTGAGCTAGACTAAATTTTTCAGGTAAAAGATAAAACCTTCCACAAAGTTTTCCTTATGTCAGACACCAGCCACAGGTTAGGGAGCCTCCAGGGCACCATCTCTCTTTTGACCAGTTAGCTACAAATCAGGGGTTTCCTTAGGCCCCACCCCAGGTTTGATAACTCTCTAGAATAACTTACAGAACTCAGAAGAGTTCTATACTTACATAAAATTACAGTTTATCATGCAAAAAGGACTCTAGTCAGAATCAACAAGAGACTGGTAAGATGGTACTTGGGAAGGCCCTAAAGACAAAGCTCCCATCTTCTTTGCCCCAAGTCTTCCCAGAGCATTAATACGTGCTAATATCCAGATTGTAAAGCCAAGGAAGTTTCTCCATGCTTTAGTCTGTCCAGAATTCTTATGAGGATGCATTATGAGCATGACTGCTTGAATCACTGGTCATGTAACTTAGTCTCTAGTTTCACTCCCCTCCAGGGAAGTGAGGCTAAGACCGTGGACTCCAAAACCCCAACCCTCTAGTCACATGGCTGGACTTTCTGAGCAGCCTCTACCTTGAGTCATCCATTGGCATAAACTACTTAGTCCAAAGGGCTCACCATGAGTAAGAAAGACATTCCTCCCACTTCAAAAAGCCCAAAGGTATGGCTACGTCCCAGGACTCAGGAACAAAGGCCAGTCAGACTATTAATACACTAATATGCTACATAATTTTATTTCAAATTAGCTACCAACTTTTTTAAAACAGTGGTGTTGACACACAAATCTAAATTGTTGTGGCTAGGAAGGTAGTTCAGTGGTAGAATACTTGCCTAACATGTGAGAGGTCCTGGGTTAGATCCTCAGCACCACTCAAAAGACAAAACAAAACAGAAATCTCATGGTAAATATGGTAGCACATGCCGGTGGCTGAGGCAAGAGGACTGCTTTGAGGTAGCCTAGCTTAGGCTACTACTTAGTGAATGCAAGGTCAGCTTCAACTACATAGTCAGACCCTGTCTCAGAAAACAAAACAAAACAGCCAGATGTGCCAGTGCATGACTGTAATTCAAGCACTTGGGAGGCTGAGGCAGGACTGCCAGAAGTTTGAGGCCACATAGTACAATCCTGTCTCAAAACAAAATAAACAACAAATTTTAAAAAAACCCAAACCTTAATAAATTGTGACCTTCCCTTGTAACATTGGCAGGGTTAACCTCCATTCCCTCAAGTCTGTGGCCACTTTAAACATCACATTCATTCTCCTCTGCACAGCCATACTCTTTCCTTAGTTGTGATTTACACCTCTGTTTCCTGCATGTCCACTACAGGGATTTAGATTTGTAAACCTTGGCCTGAGCCTGGAATATTTTTCCTGTTTTTACTCTCCTTATACACTATTACCTTAGAGTGAGCCAGGAAGGAATGTCAATTACCTTTTGTCATTTCATTATCATCTTAATTTAAAACCATTCCTCCGGGGCTGGGGATTTAGTTCAATGGCATAAACACCTGCCTTCCAAGTGCATGGTCGTGAGTTCGATCCCCAGTACCAACAGAAAACAACACCAACAACATTCCTTTTACACTTAGTACGAGCAGAGGTGCATGTGCACACACACTTGGGCCCATGTCATCTGTCTCTGAAGTCTCAAATCAGGTTAATACAGAATTTTTGACAGCAGAACTAAAACAAGAACCTAAATTCATTTCATCCTCAGAGTCAAAAACCACAGTATTATGGCTTAGATCTAAACTGTGTCCCCAAAATTGTCATATGTTTGGCAGGTGATTGCTTCACAGGGCACTGTAGTCATCAGTAGACAGGAGATAAAGCCTGATTGGAGGCACCTGGGTATGTGGCCTGCAAGGGTGTGTTTTTGTCCCCAGCTCCTCCCTTCTCACTCTCCTTCCTGGCTGCCTTCAGGTGCTCACACCTCTCCTCTGCCATGTCCTCCTGCCACGCTGTTTCTGCCTTGGAGCCAACCAACGATAGACTGAATCCTCTGCAACTGTAAACCAAAATAAAATAAACTTCTCCTTCTTCAAGTTATGGATACTGGGTATTTTGTCACAGTGATGGAGAAAGAAACTAATGCACACAGCCATCTCTGAACCTTTTAAAAAGAAGTCTCTCATTCAAAGAAAGTAAAACAAAACCCACACTTCTCAATATTTTTAGAGCCAAAGTTTCCTTCCTGAGCATAACATTTTCACATCATCATCTACTACTTGAAATTCAATATATACAACCGAAAATAAATATAGGGGATATTATTTACAAATTTCATATTTTAAAATCTTGATCAGTATATGTTTACAGTGTATAAGGGTTACCTTCACTGTGGGAAGCTGGTACATATATAGAACACATCTTAATTCTTCCTTTTCACTCTGTATTATTTAAAAACTTCCTATGCCCTTTCTCTCACTGTAGTCCTTTGAGAATCACTGGTTATACAAGGTATAAAACAAGCCCAAGAAATTCAAGCACTGTAGACATGTGCAGCGTAGTGAAAACTCTGACTGGCCCTACACACAAGCCCTAAAACTGCCTTTTTGTGACCTATTTGGTGGGATGTTTTTCCACATTTTTGTGTTCTATTGGTGCTTTTGTTATTTAAAGTCTATCCCAACACAGTGTTTAAGTGCTGTCTAGCATTCCCAAGCGTAAGAAGTTGTGATGTGCCTTACAAAAAATGTGTGTTCTTCAGACAGAAATTACAGTGTTCAGTGCTAGTGAATCAATCATATAAACTCAGGCAGGTGTCTTTAAATGGAAACATACTTCAGATTATGTATTTAGGAACTCCTCAAAATGTGACAATAACTGCAAATAAGAATTGAGTGTACTTGTAAAGCAGTGAGATCTACATTGGCCTATGAGCACATAACACATCAAGGTTTGGGAAGGAGGTGGATACAGGGTGGAAACCAAGGACATAACCAAATAACCATGATGGTGGTTGTTTTGTTATCCCAGAAAATGAGATGGGAGTAAATGCTATCTTTCCAGCCTAGATTTAACAAAATGAAGAGAATGCAGAACTGGAAATTGAAAGGTCTACTTGCTGGTCCTAACTCTGCCAAAAATTAACTTAGATGGCTGATTTCAACTCCTGTAAATATCGGTTTTGTTTTGTTTTTTAATCGGTACCAGGGATTGAACTCATGACTGTGTGCTTGTAAGGCAGGTGCTTATGCCACTGAGCTAAATCTCCAGCCCCAGTTTCTCTATTTTCTAGATCCATTTAATCTTAAGGAGGTAAGAAGTAATTTTGCCATGATTATTTACATCTACAGAAAATGTGCACATAAATTATCTCATTGGATGAACTCAAGGGCTACTTCTTACTCCAAAATTATATAAAGAGACTCATTTTGCTAAAAAAGGAAAAATATATCAAACATTTGTTAATAAGAATTTTCCTGGAATGTTTATAATAGACTAATCTGAGGGAAGATTTTAAATGAGTTAGAAAACAATCATGCACTTATTTCAAAACTGAATTTATTAAATCACTATTTTCTTTTTTAAAATGATAGAAAAAGGGCCAGGAATGTAGCTCAGTAGCTCAAGTGCTTGCCTGGTAAGCATGAGATCGTGAGTCCAATCCCCAGTACCAAAAACAAAACAAAACAAACTTCCCTTAAAATGATAGAAAAGAGCCAGGTGCAGTGATACCTGCCTATAATCCCAGCTATCTGGGAGACCGAAGGAGGATAAATTCCAGATCAGCCTCATCAATTTAGCCAAACCCTGTCTCAAAATAATGGCAGGGCTGGGGCCACAATTCAGTAGAATACATGGTGGGGGTAGGCGAATCCCTAGTATATCACCATCTTACCCTCAAAGCCACACGCTAGGGTAACCCAGATTTTGTTAATGTGGAGAAGCAGAAGTACCACTAGATGGAGCAGTAACAAAACACAGCTATCTGCAGTTCCAGCAACTCCAGCAATCTGCAAAGGTGCTAAGTAGGGATGTGATAAAAGGGAACCCAGGAACTTACCTCAAGAATGTAGACAAGTCATTAGCGAAATCAGTACTAGAATTTCATTCTTTGGGTTCTTACCCACAAAAATCAAGCTAGTCGGAGAAAAGCCTTTTTCCTTCTTACTTCGAAAACATTACCAAGCAATAGTGAGTTTCAAATGCCTCTTAACGATGTTAAGGTATTTGTCAAACCACTTGGAGGAAACTACCTTAATAGACTAAGATGCTATATACATAACCATTTATAAATCTACTGACCACCTGACCCTTTCAATTATCAGGATTAGGACTCCGAGCATTGCCCTGATGGCTTGTTTTTATATGTGGGTCAATGACCATCTCTCTCTTTGAGCCAGTTTTACCATGCAGTTGAGGCTGGCCTCCAAGGGGTCCTCCTGCCTCAGCCCCCCCAAGTGCTGGAACTATAGGAGTGTCACCAGGCCCAGCCTTCTCCTTCATATACAGGCTCCCGGACATCTCTCTTATATGCAAATCTCCCTTCTCTCCAGGCAACTAACCCTGGAAAACTGACTTCAGAGAAGTGAAAATACTGAATCAGGTTGACTCACACATAAACTTGGGGTTGTTTTAGGGATGAGTAGATGGAGTTGGCCTGTCTGTTTAAAAGAATGGGTCCTCATTTACACTGCTGAAAGGAAAACAGACCCAATTGAGGGGGAAATTGGAATGTGGGAGATTAGGGGAAAGGCCTATGTATTCTGTAAACCTTCATTATTTGACATCTAAAGATAGAGGCAAATAAATTAAAACACAATTTTCCTTTGGAAAACTACTAGATAGTTGGGTACGGCAGTACTTGCCAGTAATCCCAGCACTGTGGAAGCAGAGGAAGGAAGACCCTTAGTAGTTTAAGACAAGGTAGTGAAGTTAAGGTCAGCCTGAACTACCAAGCAAGACGCTCAAAAGATTTAAAAGAAAAAATCAGATCTCCTAATTAAATATATATGACATGTTGGTAATCTCACTCCCCTAAAAATGCCTGCAATCCCAGGATTCCGGAGGCTGAGGCAGGAGGGTTGCCATCAGTCAGTGCCAACCTGAGCGAGTTCAAGGTCAGTCTGAACAAAGACCCTTCAAAAGCTAAAAAGCTGCTGCTCTTCCATACCGGATGGGCACTATCTTGCAAGAGACAAAAACCCAATAAAATCTGCAAAGCAGGAATCAGACCATTAATGCAGGGATAAAGAACACGACGGGGCTCGGGGCTGTAGAAAGCAAGTAGCCCAGAGGTCTACCGCCTGGCTCGGCTGGCCGCCCATGCCCTGGGCCCACAGCGCCGCGTCCTGAGGCCGCGAGCTCCCCCGGCCCCACGCAGGCGCGGGCTAAGGGAGGCGCAGCCCCGAGACCCCGCGCGGGGCCTGTAGGAGCCCGGTCCCGGGGCGCTTCCCACAGCTCAGGGAAGCGCGCCGCGCGGGGACCTGCTCCGTTGCTCTCCCTGCGGCCGCGCGGCATGGGCGCGCCCGCGGCCCCCGAGCGCCCGCGGCTGACAGAGACGAACTCTTCACGGCGGCCATGGGCGCCTCCGGGGAAGCCCCGCGCCGGCCGCGGCCCAGGCGGGGCTCGGGGGCCGGCGCACGCGCCGCCGCAGGTCCCGGGAGGGCGGCCCGGCTGCGCTGACATTTTTTGTTTGCTTCTCATTAGACAGTGATCGACCGTGGGCCAAGGCTTTTCCGCACGCTGAAAGTCAGCGAGAAAAACAGCGTGCGGGGAGCGAAAAGCACGGCGCCCACGTCTGCACGGCCTTAGGGTTAGACAGGGACGACCCGGGCCCGCCCGGCCCGCCGCGCGCCCCGCACCGGCGCCTTATAAGAGGGTGGTCGGCGCCCGCGCGGATTGGCTAACGCCTGCCACGGCTGTCGCGAGACTGGGTCTCAGGCACCAAAAAAAAAAAAAAAAAAAAATTTAAATCTCCGCTTCCGGCCAGTAAGGCACGTGCCGCCCCTCCCCCACGTCGGGGAAATCTGTGCGTCTTCTAAGCGCCTTAAAGGTAAAGCTTGACTTGTGATGCTTCAAAGCACCTTTTTCTTTCTAAAAGTATTTTCCTAGAGCTGGGCGCGGTGGTGTGTTCGTTTATTATCCCAGCACTGGGGAAACTGAGGTAGGAAGCTATCAGGGAGTTGGAGGACGGTCAGAAATATTTTGTACCAAATCACTGATTAAAATTTCCCTGGTTATTGTGTGGACAGGATGCAGTGAGGCCAAAACCATGTCTTGGCTTTATCTCACTCTTTAAAATAGCCTGCTCCACCCCCTACCACCATCTTTTGGGAATTTGGCTACATCTGTCTCTAGGGATCTAAAGTGACCGATTTGGAAGGCTTTCTCCGTCAACTTCTCCTTGATCACGGGCTGGGTTTCATTACGGGAAGTAATAGGGAAGTAGATTTTAGCAGATTAGATAGAGAAAAGGGGCTGGAGATTCTGTATGTACTTGTACCACTCCTTAAGATGAATGTGTTCATTATGTATCAGAAACTTGCACTAATGAAATAGAAAATAGTTTCAAAAGGTAGAACACACACAAGGAAATTAATTTATTTATTATTATGAGACTGGGTCTTGCTATGTAGTTCAGCCTGGCCTTGAATTCACTGTGTAGCCCAAACTGGCCCGCATTTCAAGGTGCTCCCCCTGCCTCAGCCTCCCAAACACTGAGGTTACAGGTGTGGGCCACAACGCCCAGCTAAAAAAATCATACTTTTGGGTTTTTGTTTTGTTTTGCTTTTTGTCTTTTTGACACAGGGTTTCACTGTGCAGTTCAGGCTGGCCTTGAACTCATTTTGGAGTGTTACAGGCAGCTGAGCTGGCTAGAGATATTCTAGGCAGTCAGACAGGGCTGGGCCCTAGAAGGACCTGGCTAGGAGGACCAGATGTTTGATGACCTTGGAGGGGATACACACCTCTTGTTGCAGGCCAGATGTCAGGACAGAAGGCAAAACAAATGCAACCACACCCTTAAGTGTAATCCTTAGGGATTAAGTCTGGATCACCTAGAGAAGCCAGGAGTCACCATCCTAAACCCTTATAGGAAGAGTCACTGATCCATAAAGAATGCTGCTTGCTACATGACTGGCTTCCCCATTTGTCCCTGATTTGGTGAATTTTACCTGAACAATTAAACTCATTAGTTGACCATAGCTCTGTCCCACCTCATGCCCATCTTCCTCCAGAGTTCCCAGGATTTTCCAACTTTAGACCCGCCTCACCTCATGGGGTTTTTTTTTTTGGTGGGTTTTTTTTTTTTTTTTTTTTTTTTTTTTTTTTTTTTTTTTTTTTTTTTTGTCTTTTTGAGACAGGGTCTCTCTATGCAGTTCAGACTGGCCTTGAGCTCACTTTGTAGCCCACGCTGGTCTCAAACTCACAACGATCCTCCTGCCTCAGCCTCCCGAGTGCTGGGATTACAGGCGTGAGCCACCATGCCCGACTCAGAAATTTGATTTTAAAGAAACAGAGTTAGAAAGTTAACTTTCCAGGCAAAGTAGATCACCCAATTTAAAATACAATAGACCAGGCCCATGCCTTTCTCCCATAAAGCAGCTTTTACTTTTGTAGTTTAGGCTACCCTTGAACCCAGGGTGACCCTTCTGCTTCAGCCTTCTGCCTGCTGGATTATAGGCCTGTACCATCATGCCCAACAAGCCTAAGTTTCATATAGATTCACCAATTCCACAGATTTCCATCTTCTAAGAATATATCAATAGCTTGGGCATGGTGGTGGTCACCTGTGAGTCTAGCACTTAGGAGACTGAGGCAGGAGGGTTGCCATGAGTTTGAGACCATGTGGGACTCCATAGTGAATGGGAGGCAAGCCTTCAACACACTAAGACCTTGTTTAAGAAAAACAAACAAAAAACCCCCAACAAAATATGTGAATACTCCCAGCTCGGGACTATAAGGTGCTTCATTCCCTTTTGAAGACCCACTCTTATTTGAGGATGTACTTTTAAAAGTCAGTAACCTAAAATGTGCCAGTGGATGGTGAGATGAGTCCATTTCTCCATCTCTGCTTTTGGAATCTCCTTGAATCCAGTTTGGTGACATAACTGTTAGGCAGATATAGACATTAGTGGGCCTGAGGGATAAAAGGGAGTCCAAAATAGCACACTTTTCCAGTTACAGGTAAGCAACAAAGCCAGAGGTGGTGAAATATGTCTATAATCCCAGTATTTCGGAGGCTGAGGCAGGAGGATCACTGAGATTCAAGGCTAGTTTGGGCTACATAGTGAGTTCAAGGCCAGCCTGAGCTACATAAAGTAAGACCCTATCTCAAAAATAAACAAAAAAACTGTATAATTGAAGCAAAATCAATCCCACAGAGTATACTGTCATTTTAAGGTTTTTTTTGTTACAACATTTCTTCCTATGTCTAACCACCAGGCTAGTTCCAAAACGAGGGATACAGCATTTCTGAATGTCATGGCCTACATGGAATGATATCAGAAAAAGGAACATTCTTTAGAGACCTGCACTCCTTGGGCGAAGTCCTTATTTCTACAGTCAAAGCCCCTAAAGGGACCACTGGGCACCTAAAGACAAGGAACCCGTCTTCAAGATATGATATCTTGAATTGAATTGATGATATTCTAAAGCAACCTCCAAGAAAAATGCCAATAAGCATCACAATTGCCACACTAATTCTTGTGCACATAAAAAAGGTATCCAAGCTTAGCCTGGATACAAATGTTTTTGCAACACACGCCTCACCTCTCTAGAAGACATAATTCTATGTCTTTACAATAAATTCTACCTACATTCCTGCAGGGCTGCCTATGTATCTGGCTGAAATCTTTCAGAAAGAGCACAAAAGAACCAAGGACCAATGAGAAGGGGCCAGTTTTTTCAGTGTCAATACAGAGCTTCCTCGTCAGGTGACAGCTTCATTCTTAATATTAACAATTGAATCTCTTTTTTATTAGAACAGAAAGGCTTTTCACCATTGACTTTTCCTAAAGGCAACACTGTGTCATTACAAAGTAGAAGAAGAATAATCCATCCTAGATCACAGCAGATTTTAATCATGGTCAGTATGATACAATTTTGTATGTAACTGGTCAGCTAACCTTAAAAAGTTTTATTCTTGTTCATCTAGGTGAACTCCCAGTTCATGCTATTGGTCCTCCATTTGAAAGAAGAATGAGATAGAAGAGGTTGGTTTGTGACTATTTTAAGGCTGGCAAATATAAATGGCATTTTCGCAGTTCACTCCCTTTCCCTAGATTTACCTGAAAGGGTCACCGATGGCCCTGGGAAGACTTAAAGTCTACAGTGGGTTCCAGGCTGGCTGCTCAGATCACGACAGTGGATTGTGTTCCCAACCGGTTAAGCAAGCTACTTTGGGATCTCTTTCACTTTCCATCTCTTAATCTCTTTAAATCTCAGTTCCTTCCTTTGTAAGACAGGAATAAGATGTCTTGCCGGTCTCCTGGGGATGTTGAAGTTTAAATTAGGTCATGTATGGTTAGCCTCATTTTCTTGAAAAGGACAAAATGCTTCAAGAATTATAAAGTGACACGGTGCTAGCATCTGCCCTACAGTGTGTAAAACTGGCAAGTGTGTGCATCAGAGTCATTTCCTATACCTTGGCCAATCTAGACAGTCACTAAAATAGAAAGTGTGTGCCAGGAAATGAAATGCACCTCTTCACTCATGCTCGACTCATCAAACTGAGTGACTTCCTCTTTCTGGACCCAGCCAGCGAGTTTCCCTCTCTGCATATTGCTCTCCGGTTCTGAGGAGTGGTGTGTGTGTGTGTGTGTGTGCACGCACGTGCTCATGCCACTGGCCATTCCATGTATTCACATTCCCAGTGCAAGTGCAGCAAAAAAGGCACCAGCAAAGAGGGCAGAAGTGAAAAGGAAAACCCCAAATCCCATCTTTTTTGTTTAAATTTTGGTACTGATATAGGTGAATAAACACCCAACCTACTATGCTTGTGAGTTCATGTTCTCTAAAATCAAAGAATGAATTTTAGGGAACAACAGAGGTGAAGAGTAGAATATATTTATTGAGAGAAAGCTTCTGTCTGAAGAGTTGGCCCCCAACTCTGTCTTTTCCAAGGATTTTTATAGAGTAAGACCATGAGTTCAAGGTGGGTGAAGACTGAGAACTCACAAAGCAGATGGGCATAAAGTGGGACATAACCATAGTTAGCCAATAAGATCAATAGTTCAGGTAAAATTGATTACATTAGGGACAAATGAGGAAGCAAATCAGGTAGAAATCGAGCATTTTGGGGCAACCCACTCAGGACCCCCTTCTGTCTCTCTTCAGACAGAAGCTTTCTCTCAATAAATATATTCTATTCTTCAAAAAAAAAAAAAAAGAAATCAAGCATTCTTGGGGTTGTGACCTTTCCCCCAGAGGGATGGGACAGTAGCTCCAGGGTGAGAGGGAACTGATTCAAATATCAGGCTCCAGGATGTAGATGTATTTGTTTGATCCTTTGTAATGAGATCTGGCCCACAGAAGGAGGTGTGTGTGTCTCCTCCAAGGTCATCAGACATCTGGTCCTCTGTGCCGGCTTCTTGGAGAGCCCAGCCCTGTCTGACTGCCTAGAATATTTCTAACTGGCTCAGCTGCTTGTAACAGTACCAGGGATCAAACTCACAACTGTGCGCTTGCAAGGCAGGCACTTATGCTGCTGAGCTACAATCCCATTTTCTAAGATTGTATCTAGCGAGAGAAAAGCAAACCAAAAAATATCACTACATAAATTAAATGGTCAGGGCTGGGGATTTAGCTCAGAGGCATAAGTGCCTGCCTTGCAAGCTCACAGTCATGAGTTTGATCCCCGGTACCGATTAAATTAAGCGGTCAACAGAAGCCCAACAATGTGGTGGACAACACAGGGGAACCTCTTGATGCCCATGAAGAGACAGTATCTGAATTGGACCTGTAAATTCTCTAATTTTATTAGCAAAAAAATAACAGCATATTGTATTTTTAAAGTGCCTTTAAAAGTACACTGTCTCATAGAAATTCACAATGACCCTGTGAGACATAGGAATTAGCAACCCTATTTTATGGATGAGGAAATTTATCTTCACAATATTTGGTTTGCTAAGGTAGGTGGCAGAGTCTGAACCTAAACATATATTTTACCCCTAATTCAGATACAATGGCACTATGTTAAGTTTAAATTCTAGCTGCCCTTCAAATATTACCCAAAGCCATAGCTATCAGAAAGATTTCCTTGAATTCTCAACTGATACTGAATCCTTAGAATACTTTCTTCTTAGAACACTAAAATCACTTTCTGTCATTCATTACTATAACTGAAGTATGAATGTTACCTCTTTCAGAAGGTTGCTGGCATATTTACTAACTTAAAAGAAGTGAGGCCTCACGGTTGCCAAGGCTGCCCTTGAACTTCTGGACTTAATGACCCTCCTGCCTCAGCCTACTGATTCTACTCAGTAAACTTGCACTGTTTGACCATTATTATTATCACCATGATTATTTCCATTGTAGAAACACAACAGAGACATGAACATCCCAGTAACTGAAATATTTTTTGTTCTACCAGGAACATAACATCCAAACCTTTGTCACATATGTTCAAAGCGTTTTTGTTTAACCACATTATCTGTATTTTAGAAGCATCTTTGGTGGACTATGTTGGGTCCAACTTCTTTAAATTCTGCAGCAGTGATCCACATGTCCTGGAAGGCAGACAAGGAGGCGAGAATAGAACCTCCCATCCATGCTGAAAACTTCCTTTCTGGGGGCGCTATAACCTGCACAGGGGTGTTAGCAGGCACAATCTTTGCCATCTCTTTAACTAGCCGCTTGTCTAAGCCAGGGAAGGAGGTCGATCCCCCAGCAAGGATAATATTGGAGAAGAAGGAATTCCTCAGATCTGTGTCACATTTCATTATGGCACTGAAGCACATCTTATCAATGCCAGGGGCATCAACGTTGAGGAGACAGGGAGCGAAGAGGGCCTCTGGACAACGAAAGAGTTGTTCATGGAGCTGGATGATCTGCCCATCAGGTAGTTCATAAACTTTCTCCAGGCAGCTGGGTTTCTTGACCATTTCCTCTTCGTAGTTCACTGCCACATAACACAGGGTCTCCTTAATGTTTTTGACAGTCCATCTGTCCGCAGCACTCAGAAGCATGATACCACAGTCCTTCAGTAACATCGTGAGGTAGTTGGTGAGGTCAAAGCCTGCCAAATTCAGCTGCTGTACACCATGAGGTAGACAGTAACCCTCAAAGATTGGCACGCACTGGGTAAGTCCGGCACCCGAATTCAGCACCATGCCAGAAGTAAAGCCAGCAGCAAAGAGTGCCAACAAAGCCTGGGTGCACATATAAAAAGCAGGGACACCCAGATGCTCAAAAAACACCTCTGTGATCTGTTGCTGGTTGGCCAGTGGGTTCAGGGCTGGCTCAGTAATCAAGACTGGGCTCTCACAGGGGCTTAGTTTCAGATTGTAGTCATAGATGTGCCTCCACATGGTCTCCATGTCCCCCCAGCAAGTGATGAGACCACGCTCCATGGGATAGCTGTAGGGAAAGCAAGAAGAAAAATGGCAGCCTTTCAATTTTCTAACTTCTACGGTCTCTCCAAAGCTACTAGTTTTCATATTATCAGTACCCCTTTATAGGTAGTAACTGCCAAAGCCTCTCAGAGAAAGTAACTGCCAGCAAGCCTGTGCATACCTACCTTCCTGTGAAATTATTTACTGCTTTCCTTTTTCCCCTCCCCTTTGGAAGATGGCATTTTAAAAATTGGGAAATTCCCACATTGTAGTCTAGTTTTAACATCACTTTATTGATGAGAAAACCCCAAATGATAAAAGTAGGGTAAATGATGTCATATTTTAAAATGAACTCGCTTATTACCACCAATTTTATACGTCTGAATACATCCGTATAGATACAGAGATAGGTCTGAATACATCCGAGACTTTGATACCATAGATTTGTGGCCCGCCTACTTTTAATCCAGCGGGCCAGCCGGATGCTCCTGTCCTCGGCTCAGGGTGGCGCCCCTGCCCTGGGCTCCTTCCCCTAGCCCCGAGGAGGTCTAGGCGGCGGGGAAGCGCGCTACCTGATGGACAGCGAGCTCCTTCTCTCCTGCGCCTGGTCGCCCACCCACAGCTCGCACGCGCTCTCGGCCTCCGACCTGCGGCCCTTGGCGCGGCCGACTATGTTCGGGTACACGAACTGGGGCCCGCGGACCCCGGCCAGCCCCGCCTTGATCATTCCCGAGCCGTGGTCGAGCACCACGGAGCACTGCTGGGCGCTCATGCTGCCGCCCCCGAGGCTGCCAGCGCCGCCCGGCTTGGCTCAGGCTCCGTAGCGACGCGCGTCTGTGTCGGCTCAGGCTCCGCGGGCTCCGTCGCGACGCGCGTCTGTGTCGGCTCAGGCTCCGTCGCCACGCGCGTCACAGAACGCAGCCCTATCGGGGGGCCGGGCCCCAGCCGCACTGCGGCGGAGTGCGCAGGGGACCCGGCGCGCCCCGGAAGACGCAGGCCTAGCCGGCCCCGGCGCGCGTCCCCGTCGCCCCCAAGGGCTGTGCACGCGGAGCGCCCCAGGCCCGGAGCCCTGGTCGGCAGGTGGACCTGCTGCGGCGCGGCTCTGAAAGGCGCCCGGGGCCCAGGAAGGGCGAGGGAGCCTCGAAAACGTCAGGCTCCTAAAAAGAAAAAAAAAAAAAAGAAAAGAAAAGAAACAATACGGGGATGTAAAATGAATTTTGAACACTTTTATCACTATGTCTGTATCCTAAGGCGCACTTGACTGCCTGTGGTTTCTAAAAATGTATGCGATTAAAACAAGATGGCAAGGGGACCCAAAGGATGAGGGAGAGGAGAGGAAGGGGAAAGGAGAGACTCGGGAAGGGTGACGAACCAACTCCCACCAGGAACGTAATCGTTATATGTATATACTGAAAACTTCTCATAAAAGCCTAAGGAATTTTTTTTTATTAAACAAAAACCCATAGGACAGACCCTCTCTTTAACAATGCGTAGCGCTGTCCGAGTTACAGCCCCCGTCCTCTGGTGCTTACTCTCCTGCCCCGGTCTGGATTTGCAGTAGGAAGGATGGGTGGTCTCTGCAGGGAAAGTGAGGGCACTTAGCTCGCGTCAAGTTCAAGTTCGGAAAAAAGCACCTTGTGTGACAGTTTTGAACAAATTTCAGGGGATGTTTGAAACAAGCACATAAATGAGAACCTCCGGTCTTCTGAAGCCCAGAGAAGGAAATTGAAAACTAACTTGACATGCCTGGGACTGGCATGTCAAGGGACTGGCAGCGCCCTGCATGGGCCCCCCGTGCGTTTATGCCACGGCATAAGCTTGCCAGGCAGGCACTTATGCCACCAAACTAAATCCCCACCCCTCGAAGCATCCCCACCCTAAGCCCCGCCCCCGCCTGGGTTGAGCAGAGCCTGGCAAGACGCTTCACCCCAGCGGAATGGGTCTGCGGCGGGCAGGCGGCCCCAGGGTCCCTGACTTCTACCCAGGGGACTTGGCTGTAAAGCATAGTCAACTGAAAACTTCTGACGTGGTTTTAACGCAGTTAAATCTAGCATATAGTTTTCTTTTTGTCTATTTTCTTCAAAAGTACACTGAACTTGAGAACTACATGTGAGCTTACGTATAGATATCAGCGACTTTTTGAAACTTTAGTGGTAACAGTTTCCGTAGTGTAGTGGTTATCACGTTCGCCTAACACGCGAAAGGTCCCCGGTTCGAAACCGGGCGGAAACAACCTTTTCTCTATTTGTAGTCTTTAAAATATAGAATTTCTAACAGAGAATTTCAATTTTCAGTTTGGGTAACACTTTGGCTTTCACCAAATGTTTTAATTGCAGGCTTGACGTGGAAGAAGTGCCGCAAAGTAAGAAAAATTGAATTTGACTATCGACTATTCTAATGCTCAAAAACCTTAGTGCTTAGAAGGGAAGATCATAGTATAAAAAACTAACCTTACTGCCTGGTGTGCCTTCTTTATGCATTAAGCTTTACCTTGTAGATATTACATTTTCCCCTAAACGCATATAGTGTCACATTAGGGTCATTTATTTCTGATTTAATCAATTATTGAAAAAGTGTCTTTTAAAAACTAATTTTTAAAAAGATAGAATGAGAAACAAAATAATAGAAAGTTGAATCAAGGAAGGCCCAGTCTCAAAAAATTTAAGAAACCCAATGGCTGTGGTCATAAGAACTAGCTCACAGAATTTATAGAAAGTAGTTTATAGAGAATCTGGCAGGAATAAAACCTGACAAAAGGAAAAATGCAAGTTGAAACTCCTTTAGAATAAATTTTAAAGTAAATACCCTAACGCTCTGACACTTTTTTGGGGGACCGGGTATCGAACTCATGGCTTTGAGCTTGCCAGGCAGGCACTTATGCCACCAAACTAAATCCCCAGCCTCTAACACCTACTTGTAACTCGGAAAACGCTTTAAATTGTGGTTTTCTGAGATTTATGATGTTCAAGCTTTCTAGGGAAGAATGTCCCTAATACATCAGTAAGATTTACTTTTTCTGGTACTTTTGTGTACTACAGACAGAACTGGAATCTTTTTCCTCAATGTGCAATACCCAAATTGGATGTAAATAATTTTATTAAAATCACTCAAGTCTAGGAGCAGGAAAACCTTTTCCGGTATAAAGCCCACCTTCCTCTAATGTTGCGCATGTCCATTGCGCCCTACCGCTTTGCTCCGCTTTCGTGCGTCTCCGACATCTATCACCAGGTAAGGACATCCTGCAAGCCGAATTACAGTTAGCTGGCTAAAAACAAAACCCAGGGGGCCCCAAGAGCCTTCGGGTACGTAAAGGGAAAAAGGGTGATCGGCCTGAACTCAAACGTGCCCATGACCGACGCGCAGAGTACACAAAGCAGCGGTTTCCTCTGGCCGGGCTCCGAAGAAGAGGAGGATGATGGGAGAAGATAAGGAACTACAAGCCCCAACATGCAGTGCGCAGCGTGGCTACTGCGGAGGCCGGTGGGCCGCGCTGCCCGATCGCGCTCTGGAACCCGGGCCGACCACTACTGGCTGACTGCCGACTGGAATGCTCAGCAAGAGGAAGACGGACGCAGCGCTGAGAACGAGCCCTTAGGTCTCGTACCTCTGACGTTTGCAGTTCTAAACCCTTGGTATGCTGGGCAGTAGGCGCTTTGAGGGCCAGGTGATCGGCCCTAACTGGTGCCGGAGCTTCACAACCTTGGCGCTGCCTATGTTGCCAAGGGAACACGAAGCCGGACGTGACGCCGCCGTGCAGGAAGAAGGGAGAGGCGGGGCGTAACGCGGTGACGTCCTCCCAAGATGGCGGAGAGAGGGTGAAGAAACTGTTTTCCCTGGGTGGCTATCGGTGAGTGTCTGCTCCACCCGCTGCCCTCCATCCTTGTACCCTCCAGACCCTAAGCCATCCCAAAACAGGCCCCTTAGAGTTCGAGAGCGGGTCGCGGTGAAGGTGGAAGGCTTGGTGGAAGCAGCCTCGGCAGTGCCTCTGACCACAGCCTATGCTGGGGGCATTTCTCGGGAGTGGGAGCTGGGCGGAGGACTGGGTAGCAGAACGCAGGAGGTCTGGCATTGGTTGTCACTTTCAGATTCCGCCTCGCGTGGAGAGAGCGGGAGGGGAGGGGTGATGGCCTCTTCCGGGCTGGTGACAGCACCTTTGACAGCCTGGACTTGGCGCAGCCCCGCCTCCTGGGCACCTTCCCTGCACTTTAGAGAAACTACACAGGGAAGATGACAGCTTTCGGTGATTTTCGAATATTTATTTTTAAAACTCATACTGTGGTCTTCTATCTATCCCAACAAGTCATTTCTTAATAGTGTCGCTTTTTTTCTTGAACATATTTATGTATACTGAGCTTTGAGATTTAATTGATGTAAAAGTTTGGATTTAGCAGCCCTTTTTGCAACTCATGGAAGTGTTTCCATTCACCGTCATTTATTGATGTGTCCAAAGGATAGTGGTAGTGCCCAAGGTAAAACAAAGACATCAATCCTTCAGCATTTTAAACTGTTTTAAGACTTCTCAGAGGGGATAAGCCAACAGCTAACATTATTCTTCAGGAAGTTCTGTGTCCCTTTTCCCCCTACCCATCCTGCAGTTATTTAGGTAAACATTTGTGAAAACTTACAGGTACTGATTTACTTTCTTTTTATCTTTTAGATCAAGGGTAAAATTGCATCCCGATATCAAAATGCAGTATTCACATCACTGTGAGCACCTTTTAGAGAGACTGAACAAACAACGGGAAGCAGGTTTTCTTTGTGACTGCACCATAGTGATTGGGGAATTCCAGTTTAAAGCCCATAGGAATGTGCTCGCCTCGTTTAGTGAGTATTTTGGTGCGATCTACAGAAGCACTTCTGAAAACAATGTATTTCTTGATCAGAGTCAGGTGAAGGCTGATGGATTTCAGAAATTGTTGGAATTTATATACACAGGAACTTTAAATCTTGACAGGTAAAGTACAAGTTTTATTTTTAGTTACAAAAACTAGAATCTCAGACCCCTTTACAGACTTAACCAAATTTGAATCTTCATTTAGGAAGATCTCTGGGTGACTTAGGCACAATTAACATTAGATAAGCCAGTTGAAAGTCCTTTGCAGGAGCAGGGAAAAGTAGTAGAAAAGAGTTTGCATTAGACTTTTTCTGTTGCTATTCCAGAAAAGTTGGTTGCCATCTGAAAAGGCCTCAGAATGAATGTGAGGAAGCCAGCTGTTATTTTTGTGTTCCAGAACTTTTTTTTTTTTTTTGCCAGAAAACATTTTATTTTTCTGCAGTGTTTCATTGATAGCTATGTATAGCCAGTTTTTCATCTTTCCAAGTTCTGTAAAATGGGAGAATGTTGCTTAAACATACTGAGTTAAATTTTTAAAATGTTCTCTAAGTTATACCTGTTTCAGCATTCTGCTTTACTAGCACTTTAAAAGACATTGTAATACATGCAGCTCTGTGTCAGGAAAAGTTTTACTTTGATCAGAATACTGTCATTTAGCCTTTTTTCCTTGCAGTTGGAATGTTAAAGAAATTCATCAAGCTGCTGACTTCCTCAAAGTGGAAGAGGTGGTAACTAAATGTAAAATAAAGATGGAAGATTTTGCTTTTATTGCTAATCCCTCTTCTACAGAGATATCTAGTATTACTGGAAACATTGAATTGAATCAACAGACTTGTCTTCTTACTCTTCGAGATTATAACAACCAGGAGAAATCAGAAGAATCTACAGATTTAGTTCAGGCAAATCCTAAACAAGGGGCTTTAACAAAGAAGTCATCTCAAAGTAAAAAGAAGAAAAAAGCTTTCATCTCCCAGAAAACAGGGCAGAATAAAACAATGCAGTTTCCCAGTAACATTTTAGAGAATGCATCTGTTGAATTATTCCTGGATGCAAATAAATTGACCACACCTATAGTCGAACAAGTTGCACAAAGAAATGATAATTCAGAACTTGAGTTGACATCAGTTGTGGAAAATACTTTTCCAGCACAAGACATTGTGCAAACTGTTAGAGTGAAACGGAAGCGTGGAAAATCCCAACCAAATTGTGCCCTGAAGGAACACTCTATGTCTAACATAGCCAGTGTCAAGAGTCCTTATGAGCTGGAGAACTCTGGGGAAGAGCTGGATCAGAGGTATTCCAAGGCCAAGCCAATGTGTAACACCTGTGGGAAAGTATTTTCAGAAGCCAGTAGTTTGAGGAGGCACATGAGAATACATAAAGGAGTTAAACCTTATGTGTGCCACTTGTGTGGGAAAGCATTTACCCAGTGTAATCAGCTGAAAACGCATGTAAGAACTCATACAGGTAAGACTGATTTGTAGGGGGGGTAACTTTGTTTTTTTTTGGTATAATTTTTCTATACTGTGACAAATTTGGGGGGGTTTCAAGAATTAAATCGAGGGCCTTGTGCATGCTGTGCCCTAAACCTAAAATAATGTTTTTATAGAGAGTATATTAATATATGGCGTTGAGTACTTTTGACCAAAATTTGCCTTGTTCTTTGATTCATAAAATATTTAATGTTATACTGTTGAAAATTTATTTTTGTAATTAGTATTTAGTAACATCAGCTTCTCATATCATTTTCTCTCAAAATAAGCATAGACTTAGTTCCACCAGGGACATTTTCTCTTATCAGCTATAGTCTTCATCTGTTAAGAAAATGTAATTACAACTCTGGCCAATTTCACATATTAACAGCACTTCTTATTACATGCTTCTTAGACTTTGTTGATTTTTGAACTTATTTATTAGAATTACAGATACATTCTTTCCTCAAATATGAGCACCTATTGATACACTCTAATGTGCACTTTTTTAGATTCAGTTTTGTACTTATTGATCTCACTATTATAAGATAAACATTAGCTTCATTTCATTCTACTGGTGTTTTTATATGCTTTTATTGCTAGCAGTTAACATTTTCTGACTATCAAAACTAGTACTGTTTTTATTGTTTGTTTCTTTGAGACAGAGTCTTGCTCTGCAGTTCAGGCTGACATTGAACTCAAGGCTGGCCTTCTGAGGGCTGGGATTTCAGGTGTATGCCATCTTTTCTTTTCTTTTTTTTTTAATCACCATACCAGGGATCAAACTCATGACCATGTGCTTGCAAGGCAAGTGCTTATGACACTGAGCTAAATCCCTGGCCAAGGTGTGTACCATCTTGCACAGGCAAAACTAGTATTATTTATGAGCACTTTTTTTTTTTTTTTTGGTCTTTTTTGTGATAGGGTCTCAATATGCAGTTCAGGTTGGCCTTGAGCTCACTTTGTAGCTCAGGCTGGTCTTGAACTCTCAACGATCCTCCTGCTTCAGCCTCCCGAGTGCTGAGATTACAGGTGTGAGCCACCACACCCTGCTTTATGAGCACTTTTGAAAGTTTATATGACTTTAGCAACTAAGCTAGATTTCTTTTTCTTCTTAATAAAACTTTTATTTACTTGCTCTTTTAGGTGAGAGGCCATACAAATGTGAATTATGTGATAAAGGATTTGCTCAGAAATGCCAGCTTGTCTTCCATAGTCGCATGCATCATGGTGAGGAAAAACCCTATAAATGTGATGTGTGCAATTTACAGTTTGCAACTTCTAGCAATCTCAAAATTCATGCAAGGTAAATAAACAAGTTGACTTTAATCACCATAATCTTATGAAAACACTATCGTATTGGGATTCATTACAGTAAGGCAAAAAATGTAAATGAGTTGTTTTTTCTAAGCTAAAACCTCAGGATTCATGTTTAATTGTAGTGTTGGTACTTTGTGATAAATAAGTGGGTTTCAGATTGCAGTTTGGCACTGGGTCAGTAGAAAATTTGCCATCAATGTACTAATACAATATTCTTAGCACATTTGAAGAGCCACAAGGGAGTCGTGGTGGTTAGAGGGAAATAAAAAGAGGAAAACTAGAAATTAAGATAGGATATTTGGTGGTAAAAGTTTTTGTAGCCCATGTAAAGAAGTGGTATGATCTTGCCTACATTTTAAGAGGATTACTTGGATACTTGCTATATAGTCATGCTTTGGCACTCAATGCATTTTGACATGAAAATTTTGTTTTGGTACTCAGTAGGCAAGCTAGAACTTGTTGGTGTCAGTTTGTTTTTTTGTGTTTTTTGATACTGAGAATTGAACTCACGACCTCATGCTTGGCAGGCAGGCACTGTGCCACTGAGCCATATTCCCTAGCCCCAGAACAGTTTATTTGGTACTTGTTATTTGTGGTGCTTTTTGCACCTCCTAGAACCAATTAACAAGTATTAGGTAATACTGTTTTAGGAAGAGACTGCAGGATTGAGTTAAGAAACTATGGATAAAAACCTAGAGTAATGCTGGTTCAGGCCAAGGTGACAACAGTGGAAGAGCTAAGTAGTAGTCAGATTCAGGGTACATTTTAGCAGTAGAACTAACAGAATTTATGAACAGTTTGGATGTGATGCCTGAAAGAAAAGTCAAAGATGATTTCAAGGGTTTAGGCAAAGGATCTGAAAACAGAGTTGCCATTAACTAAAATGGAGAAAGGTTATAGTTAGAGCAGTTTCAAGTCAGAGTCCTGGAGTTTATGAATATGGTTCTGAATGTTAAATTTGAAGTGACTATTGTACATCGGAGTGGAGATGTGCCATAGACAAGTGATTATCAAAGTCTGGAATTGAGAGGACTGATTTGAGCTGAAGATATTACATTTGGCAGTCATCAGTGTATAAATAGCATTTAGAGCTATAACACTGGAGCACACCAACTGAGTGAATGTGGATGGAAAAAAGATCAAGTCCTGAGGCACTCTTGAGAGAGTTGGCACTTTGGAAATTGGGCAAAAACCAGCAAACGTCATTAGGAAGGAGCAACTAATATAGGAGGGCTGCCCTGGGATCCAGGTGAAGAAAAGTGTTCCAGCAAGCACCATTAGCAGTAAAATGCTAACATGGAGAAGAAGACTAAGAATTGATTTGGGGGAGATCAACATTGCTCTTGAGGAAAGCATGGTAAAGAGATGTTAATAGAGAAGAGGTCGGGGCTGGGAATTTAGCTCAGTGGCATAAGCGCCTGCTTGGCAAGCGCGAGGTCGTGAGTTTGATCCCTGGTTCCACAAAAAAAAAAAGAAAAGAGAAGAGGTCAGTACAGAAGTAATAGAAATAGAAGTTTTGGAGACAAACTTTTGTGAAAGGAGAGATAAATGAAGGAGCAAATGAGATTACAGATCATTTTGTTAAGATGGAACAACTCAGTGTATTTTATGCTATGATCTATTGGATGAATGACATAGGATAGGGGAAATTTTAGGAGTGGTATCATTGAGTAGGATCTCATATACTTTATAAATGGAGTCTTTGGATTGAGATGAACTATCATATTCATGTTATAGTTAACCAGAAGGAAAACAAACAATATTGGTGCGGATGCTCTAAGTAGAAATCTTTTTTGATTAAAATTTTCTCAGTGAAATAAGCAAGATGTCAACTGAGAGTGAGGATGAGGAAGAAGTACTTTGAAGGAGTTATAACAGGTGAGAGTGGATGGAATAGAGAAATAATTGCAGAATTAGGGCCTACTGTCAACCATATGAAGACTAACTGATGAGAACTAATGTTTTGGTAATAACTAAATCATTTTTCTCAGTGAAAAAACAACCGTTGATTTTAAATTATATAGTTTTTTGTTTTGTTTGTTTTGTTTTTAGGTCTTTTTTGGGACAAGGTTTTGCTATGCAGTTCAGGCTGGTCTTGAACTCTCTTTGTAGCCCAGGTTGACCTCAAACTCATAGAAGTCCTCCTGCCTCAACTTCCTGGATGCTAGGACTGCAGGCTTGCACCACCATGTCTGGCTAAATATATAGTCTTAACCTATTAAGATGAAACAAAATAAAATGTTGTATGAAAAACACTTGCTATATAGATTGACCTTTCAATTGTTTTGCTTACCAGAATATAACTTTATATTTGCAAACAGGAAGCATAGTGGAGAGAAGCCATATGTTTGTGATAGGTGTGGACAGAGATTTGCCCAAGCCAGCACACTGACCTATCACGTCCGTAGACATACAGGAGAAAAGCCTTATGTGTGTGATACCTGCGGAAAGGCATTCGCTGTTTCTAGTTCTCTTATCACTCATTCTCGAAAGCATACAGGTAAGAGTTTAACATGGAGAGACTGCTTAAAATATGGATACTTTAAAAGGGGAATTGGGCAATTATAGAAGATAGATTGTGAATTTTGTAGTTAGAGATATGTAATTGTAGTTTTTGAAGCGGTATTTATAATTGTCACAAATATGAGCTATAAAAACTCACATGCAGAGACTGCTTAAAATATAGTAGATACTTAAAAAAGTAAAAGGGTGATTGGGAAGTTATAGAAGATTGTGAATTTTGTAGTTAGATATATGTAATTGTGGTTTTTGAAGTGGTATTTATAATTGTCATATAGATACGAGCTATAAAAGCTGATTTATTTTCTAGAATAAGAGGTGGGTGAAATTTTTATTATGTAACATTAAAATCAGTGCAATGATTTTGATAGTATAACTTGAAGCTTTTTTTTTTTTATGGCTTTGGAAAACATCCTTAGCCTCTTGAAATTTTATTTCCTTTGTCTAAACTTGTACAGTAAAGAGGCAGGGTATTATGAGTTTGGGTTTTCATGCCTACTTAGGATCTTGCCTTCAGAGACATTCTGAGATTTGCAACTTAAACAGATAACTCAAATGTAAATTATCTGTTTTGAAGCAAACTGTACTGGTTAGACTTTGATTTTTTGATAGGTATGTTTCTAAATAGAATCTTTAAATGCTGTTACTCTCATTTAATACATAGATAACAAGATTTGAAATAGGAATTGATGGGTTTATATGATCTTAATCATATAAAAATCAAAATCCTTATCCAACTCATCTCTTCTTGCAGGGACATTTCATTTAGTATATGAAATTATCAGATTATCTGAACAGTTCAAAATAATTGTTAATAACTCATTTAAGTTACATTGCTGAAAATACCCCTGAAATCCAATAGAGGTTTTAATTTAATATTTGAGAACAGCATACTATAGATTACTTGTAATTGATAAGTATTATATATATATTGGTATAGTACACCACTTCGCTATTTTTTATTTTCCATCTAGGTGAAAAACCATACATATGTGGTATTTGTGGGAAAAGTTTTATTTCCTCAGGAGAACTCAACAAACACTTTCGATCCCATACAGGTCTGTGTTTAGGGAGAACGTATTATTTTTTGTTCTCTCTTAATTTCTTTTAATGTAAACTTTGGCTTTTAAACCATTGTGGACTATATGGTATCTAGTCATAATTTACCTATAGCAATAGCTTAATGTATAAATACCAACTTTTTATTTCCTTTTTTTTTTTTTTTTGTTTGGAATGTGAATGAAATTTGGTCAACAATTGTATAGATTTTCCAAGAAATACATCAGATAATAGTTTTTAAATGATTTGGACTAAATTGCACAGATATACCAAGAGAGAAAAAGAAATAGGAAATACCAAGATGATATCAGATTTTACTAAACAATGTTTTTACATGTGATTACAAATGAATTTTAACATCATCATGTTTGTTAAAAAGTAGTGTGAAGTTGTATGAAGAAAATACTGTATATAAAGAATGAAAATAAAATGTCACTTTCAAAGTATACTGTTCTTTTTCATTTTAAAAGTTCTTTCTGATGATTTCTGCCAGATAAGTGTGAATACCTAGTAAAGACTTAGTAAAGGTGTTGGCAGCTTCTCAGTGTAGCCAGCCTGTGGCCCGCCAGTGTGCCATGCTGGCTGTAGGTTGTGGAAAGCACTAGCAACTTTGCTATCACTGCGCTATATTCTCTTGCCCCTTGCTTGATATGGTGTAAAGCACTGAGTAGTTTTTATTTCAAAGGAGCCGGGGATTTGGCTCAGCGGCATAAGCACCTGTCCAGTGAGCACATGGTCATGAGTTTGATCCCTGGTACAAAAAACAAACAACAAAAAAAAGATTATGTTTCCTCTGGGCCAGGGATTTAGCTCAGTGGCATAAGCACTTGCCTGGCAAGCACGAGGTTGTGACTTCGATCCCTGGTACCAAAAAAAAAGAAAAAGGAATTATATGACAGAGCATTGTCAGTATTTCTTAAGGACCTTTTGGAGGTATCTGAGAGCAGAAACCATAATTAAAATTTTTTTCTCTAGCTTTGTCTGTCTCTTAGCCAGTGTTTGGCATATAAGTTGACACTCAGTAAATATCTGATAAAATAAAAACAGGTTATTTTTTAGTTTGCAAAAAATTTAAGATAATCAACTCAATTTTCCCTGAAACAGGCCTGTTTTCTATAAAGCAGTGGCTAATTGTATAGAATTTCTCATTTCACTGTATTATAACCAAGTCCTTAAAGTGGTAGTTTGAAATCAAATTTAAATAGTATAATAATTTTTGCTTTATATTTATGAATATTTATACTTAGCAGTTTTGAAAATGTGAACCTTTTAACTTTTTAACTTGATTTTCAGGAGAAAGACCATTTATCTGCGAATTATGTGGAAATTCTTACACAGATATTAAAAATTTAAAGAAGCACAAAACAAAAGTCCATTCTGGTAAATGTCTATTTAAATTACCTATTTTTTAAAAGTAGATATACATAAGGAAATTAGCTTTATAATTTTCTTAAAAGTGCTCCTCTGCATTTCTTTTCATATTAAGCTTCTGATTAAAAAAAAAAAAGCTTGAAATATTTCTGCCTTTAAAACTCTGACTTGTGAACTTTTCAAGAATGAATATAAGCAAGCTATGTATCACTATTCCCCATACCAACCTCTTGGTAAGCTAGGATTGTGGCTACTGTTAAAAAAAAAAAAAAAGATTTATCACCAGGTATGATGGTGCACACTTGTAATCCCAGCACATGGGAGGCAGAGGCAGGAGGACTGCAAGTTCAAGGCCAGCCTGGGCTACATAGTGATTTCAAGACCAGCCCAAATGACATAGCAAGACCCTGTCTCAACAGAGAACAAACAAACAAACAGTTATCATGAAGACCAGTCTAAAAATACGTGAGGGAACAGGGAAACCAGCAGCCCCAAATTGTTATAAAATATCCAGACTACAAAAATGTTAAGCATGTTGCTTAAAATGAATCCTTAAAGAAAACTTACTATTTTATTCTTACCATTTTGTCACAGTGAGAAACAACATCACTAGGCTTAATATGTAAAGATAGTAGATAAATCTCTTACAAAAAGCATAAATATAAAGATCAGGTTAGAAAATCTTTAACTGCAGTTGTCATTATTTCAACAGTGGTTTATGAAGCACCTGTGAGGTGCGTGTAACTGCAGGGACTGTAAAGTGAACAAAGCATAGAACCAGCAGGGGCCAACACCTGGTATGGAGATAAGGCATCTGGAAAAATAGAAAATGTAGTACACACAAAGTGCTGAAGAAGATACTGAGTTTTTTCTGAGATACTAGAAAAGGCTTAATTTTAGGAACTTAAAAGAGTTCAAGGATGAAGAAGGGAGGCCAGAGAACATTGTGACAAGTCAGTGCGACAGGAAAGCACAGGTTTTATTCTTGACAGGTTGAACTGTAGTTTGGGGAGAGTACAGAGAATTACAATTTTATTAAAGCAAATATGCATTTTTGTCTAAGGACAATGAAACTGAAATCCTGCCAGTGCACTGAAGTGTCAGGAGCTTGTTAAAACTGGTAGGAAAGTGCAAGGCAAAAGTGCTCCCACTGAGCAGTAACTGGTCCCCTGAGTACAGCACAGTTCTTTCTGCCTCTAAGGCTATATGAAAGTGCCATACTTCTGAACCCATGGAATAGTATGAACTCATCACAGCATTCAGTGAACAAACAGATCTTACTGTATTTCTCTTCAGTACTCTGCAGGAGAAATACAACTTGACATTTACCCTCAAAGAGTTTGCAGTCTTGTTTAGAATTCATATCTGAGTAGGATGTTAAACGTTAATCAGACACATGCTACAAGGCAGTAGCATACTGAAACTTAACAAACTGTAATAAAGTAGGTTAAAAATTCACCTCGGCGTGGTGGGTAAGTCCATTTTTATAATGGAGTTGGTATTGAACCTCGTCTTGAGTTTGAGTTTTTATTGATAATAAGGCAGGCATATGAGTAAAAGAAACAGTTCCCCCAAGGGCATGGAATGTTGCAATTCCTGGGAAAGATAAATAGATTAGTATGCCTCAAGCCTCTTATTTACTTTTGTTTTTAAAGATAGTATAATGTTTTTTCCCCTTTACACTTCAGGTACAGATAAAACTCTAGAGACCAGTGCAGAGGATCCGAGTGAACAAGATTCGATACGGAAAAGTCCTTTGTCAGAAACTCTGGATGTGAAGCCTTCTGATATGACTCTACCCCTAGCTCTTCCACTTGGAACTGAGGACCACCACATGCTTCTTCCTGTCACAGATAGTCAGTCTCCTACATCAGATACATTGTTGAGGTCAACTGTGAATGGGTATTCAGAACCACAGTTGATTTTTTTACAGCAATTATACTGACGTTGTGAGAAATACGGAATTGTTTAGACATCTCGGGTAGTAATATTCATATTATGTTTCCATTTGTTTGGGTTGTGACCCTTACTTTGATTCACTGAAGTAAAAAGCACCAGATGCTGCATCATTACTGCAGTGTTTGTTTTTGATTTTTGGCTTTTATGTCTAGAACTTGCACATAGCTTTTTAAGAATGAATTCTACTACGGCAGCACTATTTTGGGTGGATAATTTTTATTCTCTTTTATTTATTTATTTTCTTTTGTAGGTTATTTTGAGAGAGTCTCGCTCTGTAATTCAGACTGGCCTTGAACTGACTATGTATCCCAGGCTGGCCTTGAACTCTCGGTGATCTTCCTGCCTCAACCTCCCACGTGCTGGGAATATAGGCATGTGCCATCATATCTGGCACTTTTATTCTCTTTTAAAACTGCCTTAATTCGATTTTTTTGCATTTTAGAGTTACCCATCATTTTTTGAAATACAAACTGTTAGTTTGTGTCCTTTTCATCTTTAGTATTTTTTATTTTCTTCTTCTCTAAATTTAAGCAACAGCCATTATAATATGAGCCCAAAGTGTTGCTACTTGGGAGTTCCATAGACCAATACTTAAACTATGGTGAAAAGATGAAATTTCACATTTCTGCCTATGAAAATTTAGGTATGAATAAGAATTGTACTATTACTTTCCTATGTTCCATTAGAAATAACTTTTCTAATGAAACCAAAAGCAAATGTTTCTCTTAAAAACTAGAGAACTGTAGATACATTTTTGTTCGTGTAGAACTCAGCATTCTGGAGAAAACGGTGGTCAGTGAAGTCAGTATTTTTTATTTGAGTTGAGACTATATTTTCAAAATAAACTTTAAATAGATATTTGATGTTTTTATCCAGTCAAAAGAGTTTCAAATTTTGATTCAGTTTATATTTTATTAGGTTTGTAGATTATTGGAATGGGGAATATATACCAAATTTTGAAAATTTTTGATAAGCCTCTCATGCCTATTACGCACTTTTAAAAAATAATGAAATTATAAAAACTTTTCTATATACAAACTCATACTAGAAATCACTTGGCTTCTAAATTTGATACAGTATATGAATAGCTAAGAAACTTGCCTCGCATGTTTGAAGCCCTGGGTTTCATCCCCAGCACCACAAAAAAACAAAACAAAAAAACTAACTTCAATTACAAGTTAACATTCTGAGTTATCAGAAAGCTAGTTTATTAAGCTTTTTATATTTGAGTTTTTATAAACTTTGGGTTTTTAAATTTTATAAATTAAACCATGGCTTTTGGTTGTCATAGTTTTATAGTGGTCCTTTTCCTTCCAAGTAAAGGAATTTATTATCCTGATATTTGCTACCACTCTTCCCCCACCCCAGTTTTTCAGCATATTAATTTATTTCACTGCCTGATCTTTGGTCTTTAAATTACCAGTTTCATATACTACTTTCCCATAATGCTGATCAAACATCATGGTGACATCATTTCTTATTTCTGTCATGCATTGTTGTGCTTATTTGTTTTCAGCTTTTAAACTATACCTGTAATAAAGTTAATGTGTTTACTGACACTGATTTCTTTGATCACAGTTTTCTGTTTGGGGACCAAGTCCATAGGAACCATTTAGAAGATACTTCATTCTTATAGGCTGAAGAGATCAGTGCCATCCCATCCAGGTTTTAGTTCCCCGTCTCTTAAATAAGCTCAAGTTAGTTTTTGTTCCATGCAGTTAGGCAGCCGCAAAACAGACAGTTTTTTTCTTTATGTAGTCCAGTCTGGCTGCAGATTTGCAGCGATCTGCCTCAGCCTCCCAAAGGCCGGGTTAGGTGTGTGCCACCACACCTGGTTGACAGCGTTTGATCCTTGGTAACTGAGGAAATAAAGCCATCAACTGTGGAAGTAAGATAGGTAAAGGAGCAGGTTTACAGAAGGAAGATACTTTTGGTTGTACTGCATTCAACTGGTAGTGAAGTACATGTGTAAAAATGCCTGGCTGTGGCTGGAAATAAGGCCTGAAACCCAGAAGCAGGGAAAGCTTGAGATGTTGAACTCACAGCCATCCAAGTGATGGTGCTCATTTATAAAGATGGTGAAGGCGTCTGGGAGACGGCACAGGAGAGCAAGAGATGACAGAACCTTAAGGGAAATACATGTGAAGGATGAACAAAGACAAAAAGAGATGAACAGTGGTAAAGACGGGACGAAAGCCAGGGTGGACCGGGTTTTTCAGAGACGGGGGCTCTGTAGTGACCACATGGTACCGAGGAAATAAGACAGACGCCAGGTTGGTAACGAGCACGTTTATCCTTTGCGCTTGTAACCGGAGCAGGGGCGAGGTGGGCGCGGCGTGAGCGGTAGGTACTAAGACAGTGAACGAATAGTTCGAAAATGAGAATGTGTTAGGTAAACAGTCATTTTATTAAATATTTTAAAAGTAATAGTGGAATAGACTTTTTTTTTGGTACCAGGGATTGGACTCAACATCTCACTTGCCAGGCAGGCACTAGTGCCACTGAAGTATATCCCTGACCCCCATGGAATATACTTTTAAAATGACTTTTAAGTCATATTATTTATTGCCTTTTTTTCCTTTTGATGGTACGGGGCTGATTTTTGCTTTCAAATTTAAAATAAAATGAGCCTAGGATGTGTGAGAATGTATTGTAGCATGCTGTATTTCAGCTGGGTCTTAAGGGATGATCACTAAGAGGAAAAATGTTACATGGTTGCAGATTTATTCAGTATAATTCAGGCGTGCAGTGGAAATGGAGTTTTCCTACAGAACTTACATGTCCCTGAACCCTTACATATTGGTAAATCTAGAGAAAATTAACTTACAGTCTTAGCCATTGAAAATCTACTTTCAATATAAAGCAAATATAATTTATGATATTTTAAGGTAGCTAAGGTAATGCTTCATCTTTTGGGAAAATGTGTATTTCTCCCTTTAGTCCTCTCTCAAATGGTGTCCAGATGTATGGAGAGGGCCCACATGACATCATGGAAATAGCCATATAGGGTCTTGAGCTCCACCATTCCCTGGGCATGTAAACTATGCCGTCAGGTCTTGTCTGGTCAGAGCCTGTAGTTCTTGGCAGACCTAACCACACCTTAGTTCGGAGAGGTGTGGAAAGTTCTCTGAGGCTATACCACCTGCAGCTCTGTCTCCAGCTATCCAGTGTAAGTCAGGTTACAGGTTTATCATATGCCTTCCCCTCCCAAGAACATGTGAACCTAGTGGTCCCTTGCATAGCAATAAGATAGCAAGCTTCATTGGTAAGGTTTACTTTAATGTGATTATGTCTTAGGCTGAAAGGCCATCTCTCTTCTACTACTTCAAAGCAATGAAAACTGAATGAACTACTACTACATTAAATGGTAGTGAATTACACTAACATAGTGTTGAGCAAAAGAAGTTCAGTATAAAAAGATTATATACCATATGATTCCATTTCTGTATAGTTCAAAAATAGGCAAAACTAGTATTAGAAGTCAAGATAATGCTTGTCCATCAAAGGGTGTGGAAGAGCTGGCAGCCCTGACTTCTTTTGGAATAGGGTACGTGCAGGTTTATATTTGTTCTCATGAACTTGTGAAAGTGTTAGCACCTATCTATAACACCTAAATAGGACTTAAAGAATACTTTTTCCACTTCTGAACTTCTGAAACTGCTTAACATTCACTGGGAATTTCCCATCTGAAGCCTTTCTCTCACTTGACAACTTTCAGTTAAGATATCTTTAGGGACCTTGTATGGTATTTGACTACTTGGTTATATTTTCATTATGAAAAGAACTCATGTAGTTCCCTGGTTTCTTCAGGGTTAAATTTTTAATCTTTATTTTGTAAAATTTCTTTTAAAAAAATTACAGTTTTTCACAATGGACTGCTACACAAGGTACACATTTGGTAAAAGTAACTTGCAATTTAAGAAAACAAAAAAGTAACCTATACTACAGTAACCTATACTGTAACATATAGCAGTGGGACCATATGTGAAAATTATTTTAGAGGTGGTTTTTCATAAATTTTGGCTGACTGGAACAAGGGCAAAACCTGCATTTGTTGAGTGCCCATAAGCATCTCCATAAGTTGGTGTCCAGTAATAATGCTTTTTAAGGCCATTGGAGACTTCTGCAAGATACACATGTCCATCCACCACAAAAGGCTCCACATCTGTATTTTCTGGTTTCAAACGACCCTTTTGAATTAAATCCAAATATGCCTAGAATTTTTAAGAAAAACTATTATCATTAAGAATATAGTTTATTCAACTTTCAGTGCTTAAAAAATGTAAATACTCAGTTTAGCTGTGGTACTTTATTATTGAAAACATTTCAAGCAACTGCTAAATTTTAACATTTTCTAGATATGATAAGCAGATTTTTATTATTTGTTTTGTTTGGTTTGGTTTTTGAGACAGGGTCTTGCTGTGTAGATCAGGCTGATCTTAAACTGTAGCCCAGGCTGCCCTCAGCCTTCCAGGTGCTTGGATTTATAGGTGTGTATAGCATGCCTGGCAGACTTTTATTTATACACACAATGAAATTACAATACTGCAAAGCTTATTTCTGAGTTTTAATATATAAGGTAAGTTTTGTCATTTTGAGATTCCTTGAGTTAATTTTTGATACTACTGATTTTGTGGACCAAAGTTACCTTGGTCAAAAATTTCATTTTCCAAAAATCTTAAATGGTGGTGTGTTGTGCAGGAGGGAGGACTGTTATATATGCTTTCAAAATTCTGGGGATAGCTACAGACTTATTCCTCAGAGAGAAGCAGAACTCCAGATTCGAACACAATTTGTGGAATTTATGAGTTCTCTGAAGCTAATTATAGATTTTGGCTAAGAAAGATAATTTCATAGTAGGAGATGCTGGCAATACAGTAGATACAAACATGTGGAACTGGTTCGTCAATAAAGTTGTAATTATAAGAAAAGGGACAGGAATGTAGACATTTAAAAATTAGTTTAGCTTGCTCTGCACTTTAAAGTGTCATTATCATCTACAGAATTAACATACACAGCTTCTAGGATGTAGAACCACTAAAAGATAAGAATATTTCCTAAAATTATCAGTATTTTTTAGACCATAGTATAATTTTACTATCCTGTTATTGGTGGAATTTAAATCCTATTGCAGATTTTAACATTTACTTTTTTCTTCATTCTTTGCAAAATAAAACCCTTTATTACTCTCCTCTTTGGCTTTTTGTTTGTTTGGTCTTTTTGAGACAGGGTTTCCCCATGTGATTCAGGCTGGCCTTGAGCTCACTTTGTAGCCCAGGCTGGTCTCAAACTTGCAACAATCCTCCTGCCTCAGCCTCCTGAGTGCTGGGATTACAGGCATGAGGCACCACACCCAGCTATCCTTTTTGTTTTGAAGTTACTGTAAAGAGCTCTCAGTATTTATATGAGCAATATACCAAATAAATGTTAACCTGTACTTTTTAATTATCTTGATACAAGTATTTGGGAGCAGATTGGAAATTGTCCAACATCAAATCAAATTGTTGTAATATTGTCTACCTTTGAGAAACTGGAACTGTATAATTCAAGATCCTTTATATTATTATATAGTATTCAATATATTCTGTTATTTCAACCATGAAACTTTATAGTATAGGACTTAGGTTAAAAATTATTAAAACTGTAGTATCTCATTACACTGTGTAACTATTTCCAAGGCACCTGTAAATAATATCTGATGTTACAAAGATCTCAGAAAAGGCCTTCAGTGGAGGAGGAGGAGGAGGAGGAGGGAGAGGAGGAAGAGCAGGAGGCAGAGAACAAAAAAGCAAACTTACCACACACGTACTCTCGTCAAACTTGTTGCCCCAGATGTAGATATGAGATAGTGCAGGGTTTGTTTTCATTGACTGCGAAAGGGCGACGAGTCCTTCTCCTTCTACCCTGTTGCTGACTATTGACAATCTGTGAAAGTGCAGAAGGTAAAGATGCCAGATACCAGCGGAGCCATCAAGGGAGGGCGCCTAGGCAGCCTTTCTATTTTTGTCTTATTCAGTAAATGGTTAGATTACAAATACAAGTTTCCATCCTATTGAATGATTATGATTTTTCTGTTAGAATTCTGGAAAAACAATGTAAGCAATAGAGTTTCCCTATAAACTCCCAATTTTATGAACTTTAATAACTAGAATTAAAGTCAACCTTTAAAAAGACATTTCTTTTGAAAAGTAGGAATTAAATGTGTACTATAACAAAATGAAATTTAGAAACCAAATTTTCACATTTCATCATAATCTTAGGAGTAAAATAATAACCTTGAGGTTATTATTACAGAATTTTAAGTTTTTCTGTAATTTTGATTAAATATAAAACCATACTAACGCTTTAAGACTCCTGTTGTGGGAAGTAAGAGATTCACTGAGGTAGTTTGCACCTGCATTTTCTATTCTGTTAAAAGACAGATCTATCACTTCCAGGGTAGTGTTGGTTTTCAGTACATCAGCCAAATACACCATTCCATCACGAGTTATTCTATTGCTGGGAAAGGAAAAATATTTAGTGAAACATGAAAATATAAAATACTATGCTTTTCTTCTTTTATTTTTTTTCTCTTTTTGAGACAGGGTCTCGCTATGCAGTTCAGCCTGGCCTTGAACTCACTTTGTAGCCCAGGATGGTCTTGAACTCACAGCAATCCTCCTGCCTTAGCCTCCCAAGTGCTGGGATTACAGCAGTGAGCCACCATGCCTGGCCTTTTATTCGTTTTATTATTCATTTTATTCATTGCATTTTCTAGTTATTGGAAGTAGTACCCAACAAGGTATCTCATATACTGTGATACAGAAACGATCACTCACCAGCTGACGTCAAGATACCGTAGGCTGCTGTTCAGATACAGCGCATTACATAAGTGAAGAAAACCACAGTTTTTTATACCATGCTTACACAGGTGTAGTTCAACAAGGCAGTGATTTTCTTTCAACATGTGACCCAGATGGACTGTGGACTCTTCCTAAAAAGAGATAGTCTTGTTTCTAAAACGTAACTGTACATGTCTATCCCAAATACATGTTATTTGAATGCGCTTTTTAGATATTTAGAATTCTTAATCTTCTATAATTTGCATTTGGCCTATCCTTTTTTTTCCATTAAGCACAACACTACAATTTACTTAGATGCTTAGAATGAGTACAAAGGGAAATAAAGATCACAGAATGATACGTGCTGCACAGTGCCATCCTCAAATGGTGCAGCTGAATACATGAAGATAGTGTTGAATTAAAGAGAAAATGAGTCAAAACACAGAACTCATGGGTTTGCTGCTTTAACAACATACTTCTATACAGATCTTAAAAGGGTCAAAATAGCTGCCCAGCCACTTTTTTAAATCAAGAAATACCAGAGCTTTATTAATATATAGACCAAAAAGACTTAATAAATAATTACAGATATTACATCCAATAGCAGCAGAAGCCAGGGGTATAGCTCAGTGGCACAGTACTAGCCTGGCAAGCACAAGATCATGCTCCATCCCTGGCACCGAAAAAAGAAAAAAGAAAAGAAAAGAAACCAATAGCAGGATATATCAGTGATGGGACTATTTCTAGAATAAATCATATATCAGACCATACAAAAGTATTTATATATATATATATATATATATATATATATATATATTTAAAAAAAATTTCCCCCAAATCATACCTTCTGTTTTTTTCTTTTTGTCTTTTTGAGACAGGGTCTCTATGCAGTTCAGCCTGGCCCTGAGCTCACTTTGTAGCCCAGGCTGGTCTCAAACTCACAACAATCCTCCTGCCTCAGCCTCTTGAGTGCTGGGATTACAGGCATGAGCCACCATGCCCAGCTTTTTTTTTTTTTAATTAAGAGACTTTTTTTTTTAATCGGAACCAGGGATTGAACTCATGACCGTGTGCTTGCAAGGCAGGCGCTTATGCCGCTCAGCTAAATCCCCAGCCCAATACCTTCTTAGTGATAGTTAGCAGGCACTTGTAACATGCAGTGGCTAAATGATAAAGAGGATGGATAACTTGATTTACAAAAACAATTAGCCAAGAGTGGTGGTGTACATCTGTAATCCCAGTACTTGGAAGGCTGAGGCAGGAGAATTGCTGTGAATTTGAGGCCAGCCTGGGTTACTTCCTGAGTTCAGGGCCAGTCTGAATGAACTACATAGGAAGACCCTGTCTCAAACAACAATCAAAGAAATGATCAATCAATTCTAAAGGGAAAACAATCAGAAACACCCTGTACTGAGCATGTAAATTCTGCTGCTGGCCTTTGGGGTGTCTCCTTTCATAACTTTACCCCCTTTCTCACACTGGACAGACATTGACCAATCTTGATTTTATTTTTAAAATATACTAACTGATATGGCTGGTTTCCTCCCTTTTTTACTCAGGCCAAATTAATGAATATTTTTAAACTTTTTTTTTTTTGGCGGTACCAGGGATTGAACTCAGGATCTCACGCTTGCCAGGCAGGTGCTTATGCCACTGAGCTAAATCTCCGGCCCTATTTTTAAACTTTTTCTGGTCACTGAAAGACTTTTTTTTAAAATTTCATGATCTAGTAGCTTCTAGGCAAAAGGTACACAGTCCTAACACCAAGCATTTTAGGCTTTTAGCAAAATCAAGGCATTATAAATGGGACTGTCCTTGTTAAGGAAGGGAACTACTATCACAAATCATAGAGGATTTTACTCCATTCTCTGTGAGATTTGTCTAGAGAGGCACTTGTCATTAATATCTTTCAAAGATACTCATGTCATTTAGCAATCAAAAATGAGATCCAACATAGTACATTTTGTCATCTTGTTCTGCTCTGCTCAGTACCTTAAATGCAGTAGTTTTATAGGTTTATTGTGTGGAAACAGCAATGTATAGGGGCACATGAGGGAATTCTACTCTAAGAATGGAATAGTGCCATGAGAAGGACCAGGCTGACAGCAAGTGCTGGGCCGGAGACAGGGCCCTGGGCTTTTACTGACTTTTCTCAGGTGGACGAGGGGTTAATGACACCACTCAACATGCTTAAAAGGGTTATGTGACTTCTACTGTGACTTCATCCATGTAAACGTACTTCTTCAGGTACATGATCTAGAGGATTTTTAGTTAGTCTCCAAATCCGTCATGTCCTCAATCAGAGCTGTTTCATTGCTGCCTCCCCTCTCGTGGCTTCGATTTTAAAGTCCTTCCTTGTGTCCCCAGGCACCCTAACTAAGCCCTCTAGACTGGTTCATCTCCTACTACCTAGACTGAAAACCCACTGAAGCCTGAGTGTGATGGTTAACTTTGTCACCTTGATTAGATCAAAGAGCGCCTAGCAAGCTGACTGAAGTTTGAAGGTGCTAACCCTATCAGTGGATTAATCCACTGATGAGTCAGAGCTGAGTGGAATATTAGGGGTTGGAAGAAGAAAGTCACCGGTGCCAGGCATGGTGGCGCTCACCTGTAATCCTAGCACTCAGAGGGCTGAGGCAGGAGGATCGCTGCAAGTTTGAGAGGAGCCTGGGCTACAAAGTGAGCCTGAACTGCATAGTGAGACCCTGTCTCAAAAAGACAAAAAGGAGGAAAGAAAAAGATAAAGAACAGCTGGGATTGAGCTCAGTGGCTTAAGTGCCTGCCTGGCAAGCGTGAGGTTGTGAGTTCAATCCCCGGTACCAAAAAAAAAAAAAAAAAGATAAAGAAAAAAGAGTCATTGAGCACGCCTTTGAAAGGTGTATCAGTTCTCCGGTTCTTTCTTTCACCCTTGGCTTCCCGGGTATCATGAGGTGAGCAGCTTTCTTCCACCATACCCTTCTACAAGGATGTTTTTGCTGTGGAATTGGCCAATCACGGACTGAGATTTCTGAAACCATGAGCAAAAGTAAACCTTTCCTGCTTTAAGTTGTGTTTGTCACAACTTAAAGGAAGGATGGCTAATACACAGTGGTCATGTGCCTTGATTTTGTGTCTTTAGCATGTAGCATTTTGTCTAGGGTAGCATTCAGATATGGAGTGAATAAATCATGAATGAAGCAATCCACTGACCGAAGTATTTTATGATGTTTTAGGTATTTTTCAAGTATGTTTCTATTATTTGATGAGTCTTGGTACCTCATTGGACAGATTAGATTTACATACATAAAATATGATGTAAAACCACCAAAATTTTTTTGTACAGAAAAATACGGAGATAATTTAAAGTGAGAGATCTACATAGGCAAAGAATGCAAGCTATACTTCTGAATATAAAAAATTATACTTAAAATGTGGCTAATTCCTAATTGTTATACCAAGGAGGAATAATGAGATAGTTCATTTTAAATTAGAGCACTTTGAGCTTTTGTAAGGTTGACTTGAACTTTAAAAAAAAAAAAATTCAAAGGGACAAGAGCAACAAGGAGGAAGATCTCGTTCAATAGGGAAGTGGTCCAAGGGACAAGGACGCAGGGTGAGGATGGGAAGGGGAACTGAGGGGAGCAAAGACATGCCATGTAGAGGACCCTTACAGGCCGTGACATATGCGAGGACAAACAGTACCAGCAAGCGTGTAAACGTCTACGGGAACCAGAGGAGAAGGGCTCCTACAGAGTTTTACGGCAGGGGGGAGGGGAAGCAGATTTTAAAAAATACTACTATGTCCGTGTATTCACGCCCCAAAATGACTGTAAACTGCATCAATTGTGAACATGTACTAATGTACTAATAAAAAACCTCAAAAATACAATTTAAAAAGTTCAAAGTTCATTTGAACATTGAACTTTAAAGTTCTAAATTTTTACTGTTTTTGTTGCTTTGTTTTGAGACCAAGTTTTGGTCTAAGTTACCAGCTGGCCTTGAAATTATGTTACTCCTGCATCAGCCCCTCAAGTAGCTGCAATTTTAGGTGTGTGCACTATGCTTAGCTTAAAGTTCATTTGGGGGGGACTAGAAGGTACTTTGGACATTTCCATTTTCTTTTAGTATATATATCTCTTTCTTTTAGATCAAGCATGTCCAACACACAGACTGTACCTACCCTGGATGCAGCACTGTGATTTTTCAGCAATTTTTTTCATGATTCAGTGAGGTGGTGCTCCAGTGCCACTGGAATACTGTGGAGTGGGGGGGCACCGCGCAGTACTAACTCTACCTTTTGAACTTGCCAGACACACTTGAATTGTTGTTGTTGTTTTGAGATAGGGGTTTGCTATGTAGTTCAAGCTGGCCTTGAACTCACGGCAGTCACGGCAGTCCTCCTGCCGCAGCTTCCTAAGTGCTGAGATTACAGACATGAAGCGAAACTCCTGGCACCAAGTCTCAGGCATTACAGGCATTTGTGCAATTTAGGGAGTAAAATGCAAGAATTACCTACCCATGGTAGATTTCAACTTACTATGTGTGTGTGCCCCTGGAAGACAGGCATTTATTGTTAGTAAGTAAACATGTAAGTTTTGTTATTTAACTATTAAAACTTGGGTTTGTTATTTTGCTTTTATATACTTTAAAAGAGGTTTTGTTACTTACATAAATTAACTATATTTTTTATATGTGACTCAAGACAACTTCTCTTCACTCAGCATGGTCCAGACAAGCCAGAAGTTGGACACGCACGCTTTAGAGGAGTGACAAAGTGAGTCCTCAGTCCCTAGATTTTTACAACTGGTAGAAGAAGGCCCCCTGAAGGGATGCTGAGGAACAAGAAGCCTTGAAAGCAGCAACCATGTTTGTATTTTTCTGCCTCTAGTAGCATCTTGCGTATGGAAGGATCCAGTGCAGACTTGCTAAGCTGATATTCACACGCATTTTGCTGTTATTACTCATGCTTCCAAGATGAAACTGAACTTCAGGGGGTTCAGTTACATGAACACGAACAGGAACAGGAGGCCAGTTCACACCCTGCTTTCATATTCCAGCCAGTACCTCTGGAACCATGTATGCTTTCATGTATGCTTTGACTTGCGGGTTTACTCAGAATTCAAGTTTCAAGTGAAACAATGACTGTTTGCTGCTTAAATAAGCAACATCTAAAAGTGTATTTAGTCCTTAAAGTCTATTTTTATATATTCTAAATACATCTCTATATATTTGGTAGTACTGGGGATTGAACTCAGAGTCTTTGCACTGAGCTACATTCCCAGCCTTTCTTAATATTTTTAAGAGAGTCCCGCCACCATGCCAGCTTAATTTTGCTTTAAAGTTTTTATTTGTAAGATCTAATAAAGACAATACTAAAAACACAGTGTCTTGGTGAATCATAAATTTTGGCAGGACTTAGTTTCATTCATATACTGTTAACATTAACTTCTGTCATTCTGAATACATACCTGTTCACCATACAGTATAGGTCGGTTTAGGTTCATTCCCCTAATTGCTCGGTTTTGAGTTAGTACTGTGGCAAATGCTATCACACTCTGCATGCCCTAAAAACAGGCAAAATCATTAAGGATAATGACAGACTGTAAATTAATAAATATTTCCAGACATATTATATGAATTCTGATAAAATTATGATTTTAAAGAGTGTAAGCATCTCTTGCTCTTTGAAGCATAGGTTGACCTAATTCAGAAATAAACCAATACTGTACTCCTTGCTCTAAACGTATTTACAACATGCGAGTTTTTTTTCCCTTGATCTTCAGCACCCATTTCCTGGGTATCTGCCTCTAGGCTTGCTCCCAAGTCTTTAAGATTCTACATAATGCAGACCTCAAGATTTAGAGAGACATGGGGATCCTAGCTGCTGAGACACATATACTTGATGCAGCACATATCCTAAGCAAGCACTCTCTGCTGTTCATGCCAGTACACTAAGTGTGGCGGTGGGAAAGGCTTACTAACCTTCTTTCTCCCTGCCAGCTGCCCTTTGACTGGCAGTGTCTAATTTTCCCCTTCTTCGTGGTGGATACAACACACAGCCAGCTGTTAGATGAGGAGAAAAGGGCTTCTCTTCTATCCCTTTTAGCCACCATCAAGTTTGTAATTTTACACATTCTGTCTCCAAAAGATGTTTCAAATTAGTCTGTTCTTGTCCACCGCTATGGCCAGCATTTCTGTCCAAGCCATCGTCTCTCACCTAGACAACCCCACTGACCATCTCAGTGGCCATCAGCTTCTTATTGCCCTCCAGTGCCCCATACAAAAGCCAGAGTGATCTTTTAAAGGCATCCATCAGATCACCTCACTTCTCAAGGTAAAGCCCTCCCCTTATTTGCATTCTATAAGCTTCTCTCCTTGCCCTAACCTCGTCCCACATACCACAAACCCTGGCTCACTGGCCTCCACAAATCTGTCCCTTTCTATGTCAGGGTGTTCACTCTTAACACCCCCTGCTCAAACACTCGAACCTTCCAGCTTCGGAAATCTGTCAGACTTGATATTTTATTTTTCATGTGCCTCCCTCAGGACTGTTGCCATATCTGAAATACGCAAAATATTTATCAAGTAATACTTTATGGTTTGCTTAACATTTTCCTATTAATTATTTTATTTTATTTTGGGGGGTTTGTTTTTTGTTTTGAGACAGGGTCTTGCTATGTAGTTCAAGCTGGCCTTGAACTCACTACATGGTCTAGGCTGGTGTTGAACTTGCAGTGATTCTTCTGCCTCAGCCTCACACATTACAGAGATTACAGGTGTGTGCCATCACATGCAGCTCTAGATCAGTTCATTTCTTTTTATTTATTTTTAATGTTTTTATTTTTTGTACTGAGAATTGAACTCAGGTCCTTGCTCTTGCCTGACAGGTACTTGTACCACTGAGCTATATCCCTGGCTATATTTATTTTAAAATAAATGAAACTTTGAGCCATTGCCATAAAAAGAAGAACACAATCCTTTGACATAGCAGAAAAATCAGTGAAAAATAAATACACCAATATTAAAATGACTTCATTCTCTACTACCCAGAGCACCCTTGCAAAACCCTGTTGGTTGTGCTGGATCCACTGCCTGCAACACACTGCCACAGACAATCTCCAGCTGTTCTCACCCTGCACAGCTGCTAATCAGTACCTCCTCAAGTCTCAGGCAAGCACCTTATCAAACAGAACTGCCTCCTCCGCATCATCAGAGTGCTCGGTCACATTGACAGCACTTTCCTCTTATTTCTTCATGGATGTTTTCCCAACTAAACGGTCAGTTACATAAGGACAGAGGCCTTATCTGAGTCACTGTTATATCTCTGGCATCTAGGACAGTGACTGATGTGTGTTAGCAATAAATACTCAGTGCTTTCCCAGCACCATATGAGCTGCATCTGCCATCCCATCAGAACCTGTTACCCAGGTTGCCTCTTGGTCCACCTTAACTATTTTCGTGTTCTAGTGACTTCGCACTCATCTGAGGCTGTACAAGTCCCTAGGGGCTCAAGACTGGAAAGCACATTTGAAAAAGCAAAACCTAGACTTCAAAGACATTTCTTATCAGGTCAAATGAAGGTTCAGAGTACCTTTTGGTATAACCAGTTTAAAATTTTTATGGTACAATATAAATACTACAGAATATTTCAAAGGAAGGATATTTATGCTATACTAAATAAAACACTATTTGTTTAATCAAAATGAAATCTCACACAGGTTAAGATAAATTATGGACAGAAGGTTAGGAATATTTTTATTAGACTGGATCTTTTCTCTATGGTATTTAATCTGATGTCATTAATAGTTTAGCAGGGGGAAGATGAGCTATTTGTAAGGCTGTCACTTGGCTGGTGTCTTAGTAAGTTTCTCTCTGCTGATTTCCTTACCAGTTTACTTACCAGATCACAATCACCCAGATCTAATTTCTCTAAAGATGAATTAATTTGCAACATTGCAGCAAAAACCATTCCACCTTTATTTTCAATCTTATTTCCAGTCATTCTTAAGTATTTCAGAGTTGTATTCTCCTAAAAAGGAAAAGAATCAAAACTTAGTTAAGTTTCACAGAATTTTCTAATTTAAATGAGTTAGGGAACCATATTAGTATTTGTAGAATCGTATTTTTCATGGAGATAGATTAGGATACATCCTGTAAAGGTAACATTCAAGTTCCCGTGTTAGGTAAAAATCAGCTTGAATAGCTTAGAAGAAAGAATGGACAAGAAATGGATGCCAAAGCAACAGCCAATAAATAAAACAGATTTGAATAAATTTTCCTTTCCTTGGAAAAACTGTAAATTTATTTTTTAAAGAAGGCTATGCCATTTTTATTTAAGTGAAATTCACATAAAATTCATCTTTTTAAAGCATACAATTCCATGGCATTTATCAAATTCACAGTGTTGTGCAGACGTGACTTGTAGCTAGTTCCAAAGCACTCCATCCGCCCAAATGGTCACCGTGTACCCAATGGCACTCATGCCTATATCACTTTATTTTGTTTTTTGTTTTTCCAGCACTGAGTATCAAACCCTTAAAAAAATGAGACACTAGCATAAGGACAGCCGGTAGATTAACAATGTAGAATCGAAAGTACTACAAAGAATACCTCTCATTTATTTTCAACGATTTTTGTTTTTGTTTTTGTTTTGAGATGGTCTTGCTATGCAGTTCAGGCTGGCTCTGAACTCACTTATGTAGCTCAGGCTGGCCTTGAATTTCCTGCAATCCTCTTGCCTCAGCTTGGGATTACTATACCCAGCCTTACCTGATTTTCTGATAAAGGTGTCAAGAGAATTAATGAGGCAAAAAACAAGTGTTTAGCAATTGCAATTGGGACAACCACAAATTCACATGCAAAAATGATGTTTGTACCATACTGTAAATAAAAATTCAGAATTGTTGAAAGAACTAAATAAAAGCACTAATGCTATAAAACACTTAGAAGACATAAATGTAAATCTTTGTGACTTTGGATCAGGTGAAGCTTTCTTAGATATATCACCAAAAGCATAAGCAACAAAATAAATTAAGCTTTATTTTAGAGACCTTTTAATGCCTCAAAGGATATTAAGTAAAAGCAACTTAACAAATGAAAGAAAATATTTGCAAATTATGTATTCGATAAAGACATACCTACAATATATTAGTTCTTACAACTCAAAAGACAACCCACCAAGCACAGAGCACAGCATGGCAGTCCCTGCTTCTCAATAGGTTGAGGTGGGAGGATTGCTTGAATCCAGAAGCTGAAGCCAAACATGAGCAACATGGTAATGGCAGGATGTCAAAATAAACAAAACCCAGTCTTAAAGGGCAAAGGATGTGAATAAACATTTCTACAAGGGAGATTTATAAGTGGACCCCAAGCCCACTGGAAAATGTTCAGCATCACTGAAGGAAATCTAAAGCAAAAAACACAAAAATCTTTTATACACACTAGGATGGCTGAGTTAAGTAAGAGAGCAGTATCAAGAGCTGATGAGAACAATGGGAAACTAGAACATTCATACACTGCTGCAAAAATGATTAAAAGGTGTAGCCACTTTGGAAACAATTTTGCTGTTCCTCAAAATATTGTCTCAATTTTTTTTTTTTGAGACAAGATCTAGCTATATAGCCCAGGCTGGACTCACAGTAAACTCTTCCTGCCTTAGCCTCCCAAGTGTTGGGATTACAGAGGTACCACCACGCTAGACTCACACACGGAATATTATTCAGCAGTAACAAGAAAAAAGTATGCTACAACCTGAATGAACCTTGAAAACATTAAACCGGTCACAAATGGTCACATACTGTATCATCCCCTTTACATGAAATGTCCAGAATAGGCAAATCTATATTGTGAAAGTACAGTAGTGGTTACCAGAGAATGAGGGCTGGAGGGACAGAACAACAGAAAGAGACTGCTAATTACAGATGGGAGCTTCTGTGGGGGTGATGAACATGTCCTAAAGAAGTCACAGTGGTAAAGGCTGTACAACTTTAGATATGGTTTTAAAATTCCCACTAGATTTCAGAGGACTTTCAGAAAGTTTATTTTATGTATGTAAATTATATGTCAATAAAGCTATCTTTTAAAAAGTGATTCTAAAAGTGCTCACATAATGTACACATGTTAATGAACTGAAGGTTAATCAAAACATACATTCCTATGACATTGAAAAAAGTTCACATTAACATTTGATTCTGTTGGTTGCAAACTATCAGAAGTTAATATTCTCAAATAAAATGCTAGTTTGGGATGTATGATGCTTACATGTAGCGCTTTAGCAAGCAGTTCTCCACCTTCGGGCCCAATATCATTAAACATAAGGTTCAAGTAAGTGAGATATGGTTGTTTCTATAAGGAGAGAAAAGAAGCTATTACACATGTACTATTCGAAACTGGTCATTATTCACATGCTTTATTTTCTACTATTAAAGAAAAAGAAAATCACCTTTCTTATTTAAAAAAAGCTAATTGCAATACAAGGGAAAGAAAAAGATCATGTTCAGTTTTGCCAATAATTCAAAATATGGACATGCTTTATGTATTTAGCCATGGTGTACAAGTTTGTTCGAAATGAGTCGAGCTCTAGGTACCAGCTCTACTGGTACAGTGCAAGTGGATTCCCATGTATTTCAAGTATCATAAATATATCACAGCCAGGACCCCTGACATTTTGCATGATTAGTGTTTGTTGTGTGTGTACCACTAGAGTAAATGGTTTTGCTTAGTCCAACATGTAAAAGTATTTCCTTGTAAAGTAATACCTGAAGTAGTTCTGCAGCATAGTATACACCAACATCACCTAGGAGGTTGTATCTAACATCCAAACCTGGATGAATACAAAAAGACACGCATGACTAGAAAAAGTATATTCCTTCTAAAGAATGCTCAAAATCTTAAAAATGAAAAGCCAGAGGCCTTGATTCTTAAACATACCACTGATAGATGGATGATTCTGTAGAATTTGAGAAAGAATACAAAAATCTTCACCTGTCACTCTTTGTACTGGGATTAAGCGGTTGTTACCAGCAATGTTCAATGTGATACCTTCATTGGGCCTGTTAAATTTTTACAAGCAAAAGGATCTTGAAATACAAAGAAAGAAACTGACCAAAAAGAAACACATATGAACAGTAACATCACAAGTAACATTTACTGGAACCAAGTATGTAGTAGATGTACAAGTACACAGTGCATTTATACCAGGTAACAAAAACTACTGGCCATTCTACAGGCTTTGCAAGGCACCTTAATATATTCTATACAACTTAATTTCTCATGGAGCTGGGGATTTAGCTCAGCTGTATAAGCACCTGCCTGGCATGTGCAAAGTAGTGAGTTCGATCCCCAGTACAAAACAAAACAAAAAACCCAACTTAATTTCTCTCTTTCAAACACACGAAGTATCCCCACTTTATAGATATGAGCAATGAAAACTTTAGTCATTTGTCTAAATTCACCTAGCTTGTAGGAGGCAAAGGCACCTGGAGCCCAGGCTTTTGGACTCCTGGTCCTTTTCCCAGAACCCTACACCACCTCTAAGACCTGCTAACAAGGTCTCCCCTACTTATGTATTTGAGTTAAAAGACATTTCACCGAGCATTTTCAAATGGCTGTAAAATCACTGAGTGGTACAGGATTTTTTTACACAGATGAGAACACTACTGATGTAATAAAACATTTGTCTTCCTTACCCCTTTTTAATTTCTTCATCCACTTTTTGGAGTATGCGCAATATAAAAGGATTCACTTCCTGGGATTTTTCTGAACACAGTTTACAATAACTTTGCTGGAGAACACTAATAGACTCTGGAGCGTCTGAAAAATAAATGCATCTATTATCACATGCAAACTATTCCAGAAACTGTCTTTCGACAGCAGCTATGTCTTTCAAAGATATGGGGGAGGGGACCAAGGCTAGAAGTACAAATAGAAGGAATGGGAGGGATAATAAAAGTGCTTGTTGGAGACTGAGGGCCACACACACCCACAGGAGCCAGGTTGGGGAGCAGACACTGGCTCCAATCAGCACCCTAACCTGGAATGACATAAAGAGAGCTCAGCTTTATTATGTGCCAGGCCTGGTAGCTGAGGAAAATAATGTTCAGGGAAGTGAAATATTTTGTGCAAAATCACACCGTTTATAAGGGCAGTGTGCAGAATCAAACTGACTCTGAAGACTTGCCATTGTCACAGACACTGGTTATGCTGACTTGATTTCATAAACCAGCTACAGATAAAAGACAATTTTATCCAACAATCCAACTCCAAAAAGATCTGAAAAACCACTCCCAAAGTCTTCTAGGATGTCCTCCATACCATCCCAGGTTAGCATCATTGGCTATAATAACCCTGTCTGTTCACTCCAAACTGAAGTCTGTCTTGGATAAGCTATCTACCCACCCTAGATTTCTATTTCCTATATCTAAAGGTGATTTTCCCCTGTACAATTACGATTGATGATAGATGTGGTGATTAATTGACTAATTGTCAACCTTAATGGGGAACACCAAGCTGGATTGAGTCAGCATGGTTTCCTGGGCGCGGAAGACCTACTTAAAGTGGGTTGCTGTGGGAAAGGTACAAAAAGGAGATGGAGCAGGAAGGATTTCAGCTGATTTTCCCCGGAGGAGCTCCCTTCTCCACCTTTACCTCGGGAGGGCGTTCTCTCCAGGGTCTCAGCTCAAACTTTTCATCTTCTAGTGTTAACCTTCAACCTCCAGTGCAGGTACAGTTGCAGATCTTTTGGCCTCCTGGTGTGGACTCCCACAGGACATGCCAAGGGCTCCAGGTCCTCAGCTGAATCCTTCTGATCTCTAGCTCAGACAGATCTTTTGCACTCTTCTGTATCTGTGCTTGGCCACAGTCGGCTAATCTTGTAAATTCAGTGTCTGCGTTAAACTTGATTGGACCTCCAGGGCCCAAGGGAGAGTTTCGAGGGTGTGGTCCCAAGGTTAAAAGAATGCACATGCGCAAGAGATCAGCAACTGCGGCTGGCAGAATGGAGCAGAGAGCGCAGAGCACAAGGGAGTCAGAGCTGCCTGCGTTCTTATTGTATAACTGTTACACAGGATGTCGTCTCATATTTACATTCTTACATAGTACCATAACCAGCGCACAACCAGGGCACGCATGTTTACCTGTGCTAAGTCATGGTTACACAACTGTATCTCACTGTGCGCCTGCACTAGACAAGCAGGGTCACGTCCTCAGGTGCCCTTACACGCCCCTGAGCTTTGAAGCAGTCTGAGTGCTTCCCCACATCTTGTAAGTCCTAATACAATAGATGAAACAGTGGTTTAGAGATTTCCTTTCTGTTACTCAGGCAGAGGCTTTCCCTAACGGTCCTACTCTTTTCAATGAGTTCAAAAACTCCGTTTGCAAAGGCCAGGTCTTCTGAGGTGAAAGTTATGCTGTTATTAAGCAGCACAACTCTGATTTCTGCTTTTCTGTATTTCTTTTTACAAATCTGTGCTCAAGATCTGAATGCAATCAGCCTGGATTTTTAAGAAGCTAGCTTCTCTAAGTCTCTATATCTCAAATTTTTGCTGAGTAAACTCCAGCAGTACAGGAATTCAGTTTGCTAAAACCAGATCTACAGAACAAATTTTAACATGGGGTACATTATATTTAAAGAATATTTTTAAAAGTATTTTGAATAGTCTTTTAAAAATAACACTTATTCCAGTTAAGACATTTCTGTCAAAAAGTACAAACTTTGGGTCTAGTTTTATAGCTTGCTTTTCTTCAGTTAACATTATAAGCAGTTTTCCCATGCTATTAGATATTTTCTGAAAAAAAAATTTTTGACACAGGGTTTCCCTACATAGTTCAGACTGGCCTTGATCTCACAGATATCCTCCTGCCTCAGCCTCCTGGGTGCTTTGAAAAAATTTAATGTCTTTATGGTATCTGCCAAGTAGAAGGATGTAAACATTAAACTTTTCACCTATTTTAGGAAATTTCATGTATTTAACATGGTGGCACAATTTTTCCCAAACTGTTTTGTGTGATACTGATGTTCTACAATATAATCAAAGGTGTTCAAATAGAATGGATTTTGTTATCAAATAAGTGTGAGAAGTTCTGAATGAGGCAAAGTTAAATAGAGCCCTTGCTGCAACTCTTCCCAGACATGTGAAACACTTGGGTATACAAAGACTCTTTGGTTTATCTTAAGCTTAGAGGCGAGAGAGGGTAAGAATGCTGCACTTCCCTGCCTTATGTGATCACAGTGCTCTTGGGATGCATTCTGGTCAGGAAAATAAAGCAAATGTAACAGAAAATAGCCCCCCTTGTTGCCCAGGTAACCTCCAGTTTCCTTTAGTTCCTTTTCCAGTTTCTGTTTCTTCTGTTTCCCAGAAACAGCTGGTCGCTGTGATGCAGATCATATGAACCAATCCCCAGTCCACAAGCCATTCTGCCTCTGTACTTCCTGCTTGCTTATCCCATATAAGCCCCAAACTACCAGAGACGAGGGCCTGACATTTTGAGGAAGAACTGATTTCCTGTCAAAGCCCACCAATGTAAAATAAATCTGCCTCCAAACCCTAGCTGACATTTCAGTGTTTCTGTTTGCTGTTGCACAAACACAATAGATGCTAAACAAAAGTTCCTGGGCTCCCACCAGGCTTCTTGATACTAGAAAGGTAAAGGCTGCCCTGAGAATCTCTGGGATTTAGTGCTGGCCATGCCTTGCTTGGGGTGCTTGAAATGTGTCAGATTTATGACCAGTTTTTATGAAGGCAGTAAGGAATCTTAATTATAAGCCAATATAGTTAAAAAAAGTTATAAGAATCTTCTTTCTCCTCCTCTTCCTCCGTTTTCTCCTCCTTTTTGAGACAAGGTCTTGCAATACAATCCACCTGCCTCAGCCTCCCAAGTGCTGGGATCACAAGCAATGTGCCACAAAATCAGTCCACAGAATATTCTTATTTCAGGCCATGGATTTAGCTCAGCGGTATAAATGCCTGCCTGGCAGGCACAAGGTCGTGAGTTCGATCCTTGGTACCCCCCCCCCAAAGAATATTCTCATTTCATCAATTACCCACAGATCTAAGACTTTAAAAGTTTCTGATGTATTTCCTTGCTACTCTTTCCATTTAAAATTCGCCTTCATATTATAGGTCAGAGTTTCATGATGCCACGGTTCCCTATATTTCAAGCCAGCCTTCAAATTATAAAGCAAAAACTAGGGGAATAACTTAATTACACAGGAAAATGTCAAGAATCTAACCAAAATGTCATTTTTTATCTACCTCTGACAGCACATTTAAACTTTTCTGAAGAAAAGGCCTACTTATTTTGGAGGCAGGTCCCTCCCAAAGATACTCTTCTATCTGGGACAGCCACCTAGGGAGAATCCCAAGGGCGAGCGCAGCCCCTGGACACCCTGCCTCGCCCTGCTCAGGATGCAGCCTGTAACTCCGAGCGCGCGGACCTCTGGGAGCCACATGTCCTTTCCCTAAAGGTAGCGGTCACCGTGCTCCTCCCGGGGAGAGTTACTAAGGCTCCTTCTCCGGACGGCTACAAATCCACCAACACGCGATTAAATAGGCATCCAAACCGAAGGGGTGGGTGGGTAGGCCCTGCTTGATCTGTTAAGTAGAATTCAGGGCGTGGAAATATTTAACACGGAGATGGCGCACAGGGCAAAGTCGAACTTTTCGGCCCCTCTTGCTCCTCTGGGCGGCTCCTGGGGGCTCCACCTCCCCGGAGCCCCAGCGCCCGGGTCCGGGCCACAGCCGGGTCCGCAGGGGCCTGCGGCTTCAGCAGCCACCCGGTGCGACCGTTCCGGCCTGGACACCCAGAGGCTCGGCTCCTGACCCCGCTTACCCGCCGGGGGCGCTGGCGTGGTGGGGGCCGGGTGGGCCTCCGGTTCCGGCGAGCCGCGGCTGCTCATGCCGAGCTCGGTCCGCCCTGCGCTGCGGCGGCGGCGGCGTTGCCATGGCGACCGCGCTTGGTCGGAAGGGCGGGGGAGGCTTCTGCGCGGGGCTGCCGGCCTGGCCCCAGGGGCGTCTGTGAAGGGGTCTCGGCCACCCCTCCCTGGGCTGAAGGCACGCGTAGGCTCCTGAGGTCAAGGCTTCAAAGGCCATTATGACTCAGTCCTGGCCTGCAAAGTGTGCACAGCCACGCGGGGACCAGTGCAGGAGCTTGTGGTCAAGGAGGGCTTCCCGGAGGAGGCGGCCGCCCTGCAGGCTGCCAGGCCGCGGGCCGAGGTGGTGCACCCACGGAGGGCAGGTACGGACAGCGGGTGGGGTGGGGCCAGAGCCTCGGGCCCCTGAGCCTCTTTGCCGGGGCAGACCCTGAGCCACGGAGAAGGGATCCGACGAGTCCTCTCGGGGTGCAGTTACTGCAGGCGGGACTGGGGCGGGTGGAGGAGGGGGCAGGACCGAGCAGTATTACGGGGAGCGTGGTTGGAGTGTAGTGTTCGGCGCGCAAAGCAGGCAGAAGGAAGGTAAGGTTGCGACGGGGGCCTGCTGTAGACCGAAGAGCAGAAGATGGAGGGGTAGTGCTGGGGGCCTTGGAGCCACTCAGAGACTCCTTGCGGTGAGAAAGTTCGGGAAGACCAGGGAGACCCGCTAGGTGAAACCAGTCTGTTCTCAAGCACAGAGGGTGAAAGACACCACCCGCTCCCCCATAGCCTGCGCACCAGGCCGGTCCACCTGCTGCTCTGGCCTGAAGGTGCTGCAAGGCAGAAACCTGCTGCCACCTGCAGAGTTTAAGCATCTCTTTCCTTTTTCCAGGGGAAAGGTGATGAGGACGGAAAGCCACAGTGTGATCACGTAGCCATGTGCTTCCGGCCAAGCTGAGAGGCGGGTTAGGGTTTTAGAGCAACGATGAGACCAGTTCCATCCCCTCTACCTTCCCTCTCCTCCAAAGCATTGGCTAAGACACAGGAAAGTGAAGAGCGCTGGGCAGGTAGCGCAGTGGTAGATCACTGGTCTGGATGTCCAAGGCCTTGGGTCAGAGCCTTCCTGGGATTCAGACCCTACTGCCTAAAACAAAGGTGGCTTGTCTAGAACAAGACGGAGAGGCGGGGAGGGAGCCCTGCTCCTACAAGGGAACAAAAGGCACAGAATCTAGGGAGACTAAATTAAATAGGAGACGGAAAGGGGCTACCTCACCCACACAGCGCCTACAGCATGCTTCTCCCTGTCTGCCTCAGAGAAAAACAACAAAACGACAACAGTAGGAATATTCACACGCAACTACAGCCTTGTCAAAATGCACATCAAACGGGAAACACACTGATCACATGCGCAATTAGTTTCCATCGGCGCCGGCTCCTCTCCCCGCGTGATTTCCAGTAGAGGGCGATGTAGCCGAACGCGTTCCTTTCCTTAGGAATCATGGGAGGAGGGAGGCGGCCCGAGCTCACTTCTCCTCGGGAGCTCCAGGAGGTTCCCTGAGGGCTTACATGGAAGATCTTGGAGTGGTTGGAGGTCTAATTTGAATCTGAACTTTCTCGAAAACACAATCAAAGCACTATATCAGGTTATGTCCGCGCATTCCAATTAAAGTCAGCATTTGCGTTTTGCTGGCGCCTTATTCTAGGAAGGTTTAGTACATTTATCTTTATATAAAAAACTTGATAGACAATGTCTTTGTTGTTTTGTATAGAAATCTAGAAATATCTTTCAAATGATTATTTTATTTTGATAAAACTCACCACCTTGCGTTTGCCAGGCGAGCGCTTAAGCCATTGAGCTAAATCTCCGGCCCTATTTTGATTCTTTTGAGACAGGGTCTTGCTGTGCAGTTCAAGTTGGCCTGAATTCACTATGTAGCCCACACTGGCCTCAAACTCACTCAGTTCTCTTGCCTAAGCCTTCCGAGTGCTGGGAGTACAGGTGTGCACCCACCCCTGGCCTCAAGTGATTATTTATAGCAAACCCAGTGTATGATATTTACTTAATGTAAAGAAGTCATTTTTCCAGAAAATACTGATAATAAGCAAGGGCTTACTGTCTGGTGAAAATAAGAACCAATACTAGGGCATCAGTTTTGCAAAAAAGAAAGCCTATGAAGAGTCAAAAGCATGGCTGAAATCTATCTGCTAGTTTGGAATTAGCTAAGCAATTTAAGGAACCTGGGAAATTCCCCATGCCCACTTGCTGGACCAGGGGGAGGACTTGTGGACACTTCGAAATGGGAGAGTGTCCAGTCTCTGTCTGGGTTAAGAGCCTTACTGAACCTCACTTCTACTCTAGGTCTGTGAGACCAGATTATTCAGGCTCCTCCCACTCAGAGGAGACTTGATTTCACTAGTAGGTCATGTTAGGTCAGGTCCTAGGGTTTTGCCCTTCATCCTGAAAAGCAGTGTTACTGTTGTTTTATAACTTATTTTCAATACAGTCTGAGTACATTTTGTGATAACTTGTAGTTTCCCAAAAGTTTGTTTTGTTTGTTTATCAAATAAAGGGTGTGTTTCTGTAAGGCACGCAAGATTTTACACTCATAGTGCCCTGTCTGGGCCTGAGAATCAGACTTGAAAACAAAAGAGCAGCATTCACTGCGCATTTGAACTGATCAGTTTTCTAGTTGTTTTTCAATTATTAAAGTGATTCAAAGAAAGGCTAATAATTAAATTATCCAAATCTTGACTCCTTGAAATGAAGACACAACAATCATTTCATTTAGAAACCACCTCACAGTAATATTGGATATAATAAATTAATTTGGCCTTTCAGTTAATAATCCCTAGGAAAAAACCAGCCCATTCAGAATCAGTTTTCATCATTTTTACTTACTTTGACTAATTTCCTGGCCAAGTTTTTATATAAAGTCTGCCTTTACAATTTTCTTTTATTAAACCTGAGAATGATAATACAGATGATCCTCAATTTACAATAGGGTTACTTCTTTTTTTTTTTTTTTTTTTTGTACCAGAAATCAAACTCAGAACCTTGCCAGGCAGGTGCTGAGCCACTAAGCTAAATTCTTGGTCCCTAGGGTTACATAAACACTCATAAATTGAAAATATCAAGTCAAAAGTACATTTAACACATGTAATCTATGAAACATCAGAGCTTAACAACACTGTACCCTGGAATATTGGTTGTTTACCCAGAGGAGCGTATGACTTGAAGCTGCGTTACTGCACTGCCTAGCACTGTATCAGATTGCATACAATAGGATAGCCCAGGGAGAGACCCAAAATGTCTATTGCTTTCATAAGTTGAAAAATTTAAACCAAACCATATGTTAGGGACTGTACATGCATGTGTGCATGCATGTGAGAGAGAGCGCTGTCAAATTGGCTCCAGAAACGTGGGTGAGATAATATATGTACACACATGATCCGAGTCTAGGTGGCAGGATGAATTTTTTTTGTCTTTTTGAGACAGGGTCTCACCATGCAATTCAGGCTGGCCCTGAGCTCACTTTGTAGCCCAGGCTGGTCTTGAACTCGCAACAATTATCCTGCCTCAGCCTCCTGAGTGCTGGGATTCCAGGCGTGAGCCACCACGCCCGGCTGGCAAGATGAATTTTAATGAGAAGTCCTTTCACATATCCGGAAGCCCCAGAACACTGATGTAAGTCCTCATTTTCATGGCTAGTTCATGTGAATTTCCCCAGGTGAACGAACTCTTTTTTGGAAGCTGCGCAAGAAAATTGGGCCTGAAACGTCACACCCAAAAAGAATGATTTTAATAACAGCCAATGTTTAAAAATCTATCTTATTTATTTATTCTGTAGTGCCTGGATTGAACCCAGGGCCTTAAATATGCAAATGCTTTACTGCTAAGGTACACTCAGCCCATCTTTTTTATTTTTTATTTTTATTTTTAATTTTTTTGTATTTTTTATTTTGAGACAGGGTCTCACTAAATTGCATGGGCTGGCTTTGAACCTCTGGTCCTCCTGCTTCCGCCTTCTGAATAGCTGGGATTACAGACATGTACTATCCTTCCTGGTAAACTATTGTGAACAATAGTTACTTGCAATTCAATTGCAACTAGAATGATGGAACGAATTCTGGGACCAAAATCATGGAAAGAATTAAAGCTGTGAACGAAGGGACTGCTATATATAGTCTAGGAGCCTTTGGCATTTTAAGAAATTTGCATTCAGGAAATCAGAGATTTTTTTATCCTATAGAATTGAACAGTAAGATTAATTTGCCTGATAGCTAAAAAACAAAAATGTTGAAGACATAGTTTATTTATTGTTAAATATTTTTCTTTCTTCACATAACGATGCAACACTGCCCCAGAACTCTTTTTGATGGGGGCAAAAAGTAACAAGGTTCTGAAACCTACAGTTCTGTGCTGGGGATTTAGCTCAGTGCCAGCAGTGCTTGTTTGGCAAGTGTGAGGTCATGAATTCGATCCCAGCCCCTCTCCTTGAAACCTATACTTCTGTAGCAGAAAGCAGTAATGATACCAATAAATGTGGGTCTCAGGATGCACCCCCCCTTCATTCTGGGTCTGAGTCTCTATGATGCAAGACAGCCCCTATCCTAAAAAGGCTGCAGTCCACACAGTCACTGCACTGTCACAGGCTTCTCCGCCTTCCCCAGGGACCTCAGGTGTATGTACACACATAAGAGGCTTAATTCTTCCATAATATGATGTTAACATCTTGGCTTCAAATGATGTATAAGTTTAATAGTGTAAGTCTGTTGTTTTTTAATTCACCATTATTCCTTTGGATATGTCTATAAAGAGCTTGTCAACTTCTGTCAAAATAATTTGCTGAGATTGAGCTTACATTAAAACTACAAGCAAGTTGGGGGACTCTGGGGCAAGTCTTAACATTATTGAACATTCTTACCCACAGACAATTTATACCTTGTTTAGGTTTTAGGTTTCTTTCTGGGTTGCAGCTTCAGTTCAAGTCACTGCAACTTTAGTTTATCAACTTATTTATTTACAGTGCTGGGGATCAGGGTTTAGAGCACACTAGGCAAGTGCAGAGCCTCTAAGCTACATCCCTAGCCCTACTGCCTTTCAAATGCTTGTGTAAGGGGGCTTCAGTCAGGCTTAGGGCTGTAGGACTGCGAGACTGTGCTGCCTCTCTCTGCTCTCCAGTCGAGCCTGTGACTCTGGCCTAAGGCCACTCAGCCAGCCAGAGTCTAGCGGGAGAAAACTGCTGGAAGGAGAACTGACTCTATGTTGGAGGCCACGCCACAGGCTAGTTGCCCATGCCAGAGTCCAGCTGGTTCTCTTAGTCCCAGATATTCCTTTGCTGATGCCCAGGGAAGGTTTGCATCTTGGCCTGCCGCCCCAGACTTGAACCTGTCCCTGAGCAAACAGGGCCCACTCATTGGCCTTTCTGTAGAAAACGCTGGTCCAGCTCTAGAATTGTCCTTTAGCCATCTTTACATCTACAGCTGTCTGGTGGATTTTTTTGTTGTTGTTTTGTTTTTGTACCACAAATCAAACTCATGACCTCGTGCTTGCCAGGCAGGCGTTTATGCCACTGAGCTACATTCCTGGTCCTTCTCTAGTGATTTTAAGAGGAAAAATATATATGCTTCAAAATATTGATATAGGGGAACGAAACTCCCAACCTACTATATGTCCAGAATGAGTTCATGTTCTCTAAAATCGAAGAATGAATTTAGGAACAGCAGACGTTAAGAGCAGAAATATTTATTGAGATAAAGAGAGCTTCTGTCTGAGAGAGAGAAGGGGTTCTGAGTGGGTTGCCAAAGACTGTATTTTCTAGGATTTTTATAGATTAAACCATGAGGTGAGGTGGGTCTAAAGCGAGGAAAACGGAATTTGTGAGGCAGATGGGAATGAGGTGGGACAGAGCTATGGTTAACCAATAAGTTTAAATGTTCAGGTAAAACTGACCAAATCAGGGACAAATGGGGAAGCAAGTCACGTAGAAATGGGCATTCTTTATGGATTAGTAACTCTTCTTATAGGGGTTGAGATGATGACTCCTGGCTTCTCAAAATGATCCAAACTTAATCCCTAAGGGTTATACTTAGGGGTGTGGTTGCATTTGTTTTGCCTTCTATCCTGAGATCTGGCCTGCAGCAAGAGGTGTATGTCTTCTCCAAGGTCACCAGACATCTGGTCCTCTGTGCCAGCTTGAGGACTAACCCTGTCTGACTGCCTAGAACATCTCTAACTAGCTCAGCTGCCTGTAACAGTATGATTGTATTTCCTAGTGTTTTTCAGATTATATTAAGAACGATCTTTTGCAAGCTTCTACTGCATATCTGGAGACAGAATTAACATAAGAATTTTAAAAAACAAATCAGACTGTGTGTGTGGGTGGGTAGATAGGTGGGTATGTGTTCAGAGAAAGAGGAGCCCAAACTTTAATTCTTATTCTAACATGAAATAAAAACTAGATATCTGGCAAAATAATTTTAAGTACTAAATTTAGTCAACTAGATTTTACTTTTTATTTCTTCCTTAGTAATAAATCTGGTATGAGGGAGACTGATTTTTTCTTTCTTTTCAGTGTTTCAGATTTTGAATATTTGAACTTCCCTTCAAAAATAATGTCAGAGGACATACAAAAAGTGGAATACTCACCTAAAATTCATCAGCAAACTGATCAACCACAGGTCATAGGCAGAACCTTTTTTATTGACGCTGCTAATCGGAGTTTGACAGTCATTCCGCCAGAGATCTTTGGATTAGAAGACTTAGAAGAAGTGCATTTAGAAAATAACCGCCTTGAGGAAATTTCCCAGGATATTCAGCATTTAAAGCACATCAGAATCCTCTACTTGGATAGGAACAACCTGAGGGAGCTGTGCCCTGAGCTGGGGGCGCTGAGCAGCCTGGAGGGCCTGGACTTAAGCTGCAACCCCCTGGCCCCCTCCTCCCTGCAGGTGCTCGGCAGCCTGCGTGCCCTGCGCCAGCTGCGGCTCTACCGCGTGGGCCTGAGGGAGCTCCCGGTGGTGGTCTGTAAACACCTGCACCACCTGGAGCTGCTCGGCCTGTCCGGAAACCGCCTGGAAGCTCTGCCCAAGGAAATAGTGAACCAGCTCAAGCTGAGGGAGATCTACCTGCGGCAAAACCAGTTCAAGGTTTTCCCTCAGGAGCTCTGTGTTCTCCACAACCTGGAGATCATTGACCTGGATGAGAACAAACTCAGTACCCTCCCCGAAGAAATCGGAGATCTCACGAGGTTGCAGAAATTCTACGTGGCTCATAACCAGCTACCCTCTCTGCCCAAGTCGCTGTGCCAGTGTAGCCAAATGACCGTGCTCCAAGTATCCCACAACCTCCTGGACTCCTTGCCGTGCGCCCTCGGCGAGCTCCCCGAGATGAGAGAGATCGGGCTGAGTGGGAACTGCCTGGGGAAGGTGCCCCGCCTGGTCTGCAGGTGGCCCTCGCTGCACCTGCTCTACCTGAGCGACACCGGCCTGCACGGGCTGCGGCGCTGCGTCGCGCGGCTGCGCCACCTGCGCTTCCTGGATCTCAGCCGGAACCACCTGGAGCGCTTCCCCCCGCAGCTGTGCGCGCTGAAGGACCTGGAGGCGCTGGCGCTGGATGATAATAAAATAGGGCAGGTACAGCCCCTCCGCGCCCCTGTTCCCCTCTGCGGGGATTCCGAGGGTCTTTCCTGACCTAGATCGCTCTAATTCTCTCTAAAATCCCAGCCCTTGGGGAAGCTGAGGCAAGAGTCCTACCTGGACTTCGTGAACTCCTGGGGTCTCAAAATAAAACAGTCTTAAAAGGAGGGCGCTAGGGACGTAGCTCAGTAGTGGAGCCCCCCCCTCCTTTGATCCTCACAACCCCAAAACAGAACTTTGAACAGACTTTATAGGCAAACAGCCAGGGTTTTCAGTGTGTACAAGTGTACATTTGAAGTTTACCTTTCTTGCTCTCCTCCTAAATAGTAGTAGTAATTATACCTAATAACTAATGTTTAGGATTTTTAGGGCATGTATGTGCCTGTCACTGAGTTAAATGTCTGTGTGAATTATCTCATTTAACTCTCATGGTGTTGCTTGCTTTTGTCCTCCATGATATATGATGACATTGTGGGCAGGGAGCTGAACTAAGTGTCCCAGGCCACGTGGCCCACAGCCATAAAGCCAGGATTCCACCCCAGAGCTACTGAGCATCCGGTCAGTATTCTTAACCATGATCACTCCTGGCAAGGATCTTAACAACAGGTTTTCCTGCTGCATGTGCTTTAGGCCTTGATGTTCCACCCGTGAGATTCTCCAAAAACATTTCTTCCTGGAGACGCTGTCCACACATGTGCAGGCTTGCCTATCCAACCTGGTCATTGCAGTACTGCTGATAATCATGAAGCATGGAAGACAATCAAAGTCAGTAGCAATGTGGGCAAATTGAGCGTGTTATATTCATAAAAAGGACTGCTCCTCACTAAGTGCACTGGAACTATTGGTGCCAATATGGACAGATCTGCAAATTGTGATGTTTCTTTTTTCTTTTCTTTTTTTTTTTTTGTCTTTTTGTCTTTTTGAGACAGGGTCTTGCTACTTGGTTCAGGCTGGCCTTGAGCTCACTTTGTAGTCCAGGATGGTTTTGAATTCACAACAATCCTTCTGCCTCAGCCTCCTAAGTGCTGGGATTACAGGCGTGAATCACTACATCCAGTAATTTTGTAAGATCCAATTCCAGTGTTTATCACAAGTTAAATCACCCTGGAGTTGAAAATGTTAAATATTTTCATAATGAATGTGATTTTTTTTTTTTTTTTTTGTCTTTTTGAGACAAGGTCTCGCTGTGCCATTCAGGCTGGCCTTGCGCTCACTTTGTAGTACAGGCTGGTTGTGAGCTTGCAATAATCCTCCTGCCCCAGCCTCCCGAGTGCTAGGGTTGCAGGTGTGTGCCAGCACACCAAGCTGAACATGATAATGTATATTTACCATTGCTTTTATTCTTGGTTTTTTGTTTTTTTTTTTGCGGTACCGGGGATTGAACTCATGACCTCGTACTTGCCAGGCAGGCACTTATGCCACTGAGCTAAATCCCCGGCCCTATTCTTGATTTATTCTGATGGCTTTGTGAGTGGGTTTTTGTCCTCCATTCTCAATTTCCTCTTAAGCTAATACTTCCTGTAACCCCACTGCATTTCTCTTCTAACAGTTATTATTAAACCATCTCCTTACCTCTCCTACCTGAAAAACACAACTGGTGGGTTTCTGGTTCTTAAAACCTGGCTGGCTCATAACTTCTCCTTGCTTAGCTGGATGCAAAACTAACTGACTTCCAATGTACTGAGATGGATTTTATTTGTAGAGTACATTCCTATTAAAGGAGAAAACCAAAGGAGTATATTCAACCTCAAAATGCTTATAGATCTTCCTTACTTTCTAATTGCTGAAACATAAATATCCAACACCCACAACTTAAAGGTGGAAAAGTTTGTTTTGGTTTACACTTTGTAGATATTTCAGTCCATAGTCAGCTGACTCCAAGGCAGGACCACATGGCAGAGGAAAATTACCTTCATGGATTGGTAGCAGGAAGCAGAAAAATCAAGGGAGGGAAGAGGGAGATGGAACCTTCCAGGCCACACCCCCAGTGACCCACCTCCTTGAACCACGCTTCGCCTCCCAACCTCACCTTTAGCTAGAAACTCCTCATCCAACTGATACAGGGGAATGGACTCCCAACCTACTGTATGTCTGGAATGAGTTCGTGTTCTCTAGAATTGAAGAATGAATTTTAGGAACAACAGAGGTTAAAAGCAGAAATATTTATTGAGAGAAAGAAAGTTTCTGTCTGAGAGACACAGAAGGGGTCCCAAGTGGGTTGCCAAAGATTCTATATTTTCTTGGGATTTTTATAGAGTAAAATCTTGAGGTGAGGCAGGTCTAAAGTGAGGAAAACTGGGAACGTTAGAGGTAGACGGGCATGAGATGGGACAGAGCTATGTTTAGCCAATAAGATTAATAGTTCAGGTAAAACATTAAATTGGGAACAAATGGGGAAGTGAGTCATGTGGAAAGCGGGCATTCTTAGAGAGCTGTGACTCCTCCCTAGGGATTGGAATGGTGACTCCTGATTTCTCAAGGTGATCCAGACTTAATCCCTAAGGTTTATATTTAAAGATGTGGCTGCATTTGTTTTGCCTTCTGTCCTGAGATCTGGCCCACAGCGAGAGGTGTGTGTCTCCTCCAAGGTCATCAGACATCTGGTCCTCTGTGCCAGCTTCTTCTAGGGCCTAGACCTGTCTGATTACCTGTAATATTTCTAACTAGGTCAGCTGCCTGTAACACAATCACCTCTTCCAGAGCCTCACCCGTGAGCACATGAAGCCACAATAAGCTCAGTTTATAGAGGTAGCAATAATTGTCCTCTTCAGAGTCTCTTTATGTCTAGATTTATTTCTATTATACTTTAACATGACTAATGAAACTAAAGACTGGGTCTTGAATATCCTGAAAAAAATCTTTGGATGTTCAAATATGTTTTTAAGAAAGAAAAGCTAAATCTGTAAATTTAAAACAGCAATAATAAGGTAACTAGATTGAAAAATCTTTCCCCATTGTTTTGGTCTGCACTGAATGTAGATATTTTATACAGTAGTGATGGGACCAAAGTGTCTGGTAAGGAATTTTGACACTGGGTTTGATGGTGCACACCTGTAATCCCAGCACTTGGCAGAGTGAAACCAGAGGATCACTGTGAGTTCAAGGCCAGCCTTGGATCTATAGTGAGTTCAGGGCAAGCCTGAACTACATAGTGAGACTCTGTCTCATAAAAGGAAAAAAAAAAAAAAAAAAGACAAGAGAGAGAGACAGAGAGAATTTTTAAATAGCTAAGGTAAAGAGCTTAAACATAATTTCCTCTGGAGTTGATTTGATATGATTTTGTGTAAACAAAATTGAAAGCATCCTGTTACATTTTTAGGAAAATGACCCCTTGCCTAACACAAAAGCAGGGAAAATTCCAGATATGTGAAACACTTATTGATAATATTCATATGGTGAACTTTCTTTTTGCCTCTAACTCCAAGTGACTAATGATTCAATGATTTGTCTCTTTGACCCTATGGAGAGATATAAGGAGGGCAGCTGAGATGAGCTGAGGTCTAGCAGAATAAGAGTAAATTGGAGGGTGAGGGAACTCCAAAAGGCTACGGCAGGAAACTGTGAAGAAGGATTTCCTGGTTAAAAGTAAAACCAAATAAAGAAATGCATGAGTTAAGCTTTTGCAATATATAGGTAGGCTTTCTTTTTCTAACAAAATGATGCATCTCTATTACCCAACTGATAGGGTGATTATATTTTATACATGAAGAATGAGATTTTTTCCCTCCATGTGCTTGGAGAGGGCCAGAAAGAGACCGATAGGTGGAATATAATAGCAACAGATTATGATTTGACATAAAAAGGAAATCTCATGATTAAAGGGATTCATGGAAGGTAAAAAGCTTTTCCTTCCAGGAGATGTTGGGTGAGGGAGGGTCAGATGACTTGTACAGAATATACTGAGCCAGTATGTAGAGGTGTAGTAGTCGAGGGTTGGGATCTGGAACTCTCTCAAGACCATCCAGTGCCTAAAGGCTGGGAGTCTGAAATGCCAGCCCAGAATTCACATGTGGCACTCAATGCTGGATATTCACTGCAAGGCAGTATGTGACAAATGGAATTGTAACCATCTCCCTTACATGCTCCAGTTAGAAATAACCTGAACATATGTTTACTCCCAGCTAAGATTTCAAACTTGCTGAGTTAAAGCCTTTTAGGATGAGGCATGGATCTGATTTATTATGACTATTGTCATTACTTTTTCATTAGTATTAAACATTTGTTATGTGATAGTTCTTAATAAAGGAAGTTAAAGTTGCTCCAATCTAAAGTAGTGCATGGAAGTAAAAAGAGAAGTGGCAGGGGAGAAGTGCCACCAGTCCATATATACTAACTCATGTGCAAACTTTTTGCAGTAGGAGAAACTCACTGCTCTCCTTTAGCTTAGGCATCTGCCTCTAAAAACCCAATTTTATTTTCTGATTGTTAATCAACCTGAAACTTATCTTTTGGAATACTTCCAGTTACCTTCAGAATTGGGCTCACTTTCAAAACTGAAGATACTTGGAATAACAGGAAATGAGTTCCATTCTTTTCCAGAAGAAGTGTTTTCTTTAGCATCTCTGGAGAAATTATATATTGGGCAAGACCAGGGATCCAAGCTTTCCTGCATTCCAGAGCAGATTGGAAAACTGCAGGTAAGCCTTGCCGGAGAGCTTGAACCCCTTAAACTGGCTGACACTGAGAGAGCGTGATGTGTCTGTCCCCACAGGCTGGATGTGAAGCCATCATAGTAGGGTTTCAGTTACAAGCAAGCAGCCATTGTTACTTTTTTAAGCTTCTACTATCACTTTATCACACTTTATTATGATTGCTGTAAGTTTGTTTATTTGTGGTACTGGCAATTGAGCCCAGAACTTTGTTTAGTGTTTTTTTGTTTTGTTTTGTTGAGACAGGATCTTGGTATGCAGTTCAGGCTGGGTTTGAACTCACTTTGCAGCCCAGGTTGGCCTTGAACTCACAGCAATCCTCCTGCCTCATCCTCCCAAGTGCTAGGGTTAGAGGCCTGTGCCACCACACCTGGCCTGAGCCCAGGACCTACCACATGCTAGGATGCTAGGCAAGTGCTCTACTTTTGAGTTATATCCCCAGACCTTTTTTTTTTTTTAATAAATCCCCAGTCCTTTTTTATTCTTTATTTTGAATTCTATTGGAATCCTATTAAATTGCCTGGTTTGAATTCAGGATCCTCCTACCTCATCCTCCCAAGTAGCCAGTGATGATTGCTGTTGGATATGTCATGCCGTACTTCTTTCCCACTATTTGTTTTTGGCATGTTTTATTTGTAGAAACTGAGTCTTGCCTCCTACCAGTTAGTTTCCATTTTTCATAAGTAGCCTTGGGAAAACTATACTATATTGAAATTAAAGTATTACATGGGTGGCATGGTTAGGAGCCTGCATTCTGTGCCCACAATGCCCTATAATGGGCACAGTGACCTCCTCCCTGCTTGGGGGTGGGCACATCATATTACACCAAGTTCATGCTGATGATGCATCCATAGTTGTGTGTTGAACTATGGCAAAGCAACAAGATAACGACATTCAACAAAGCCCTACTAATATGTATCATCCGTACATGTATCATTTAGAGAACTGTTCATTTTTCCTGTTCCTGTTATGGTGCTCATGATGATGATAAAGTAGATGTGGGCTACTACACAACTCCCAATTATAGAACGGAGCAATGGTATAGACAACACAGGTAATTCCCAACATGACATAGAAATCTTACTTTTAATTCTCTGTCCCTTGCCCCTGTGTCCACAGGATGCCTTTCATTCTCTTGTTCCTTGTACACATCATGCCACAATCCTACCGTGAAATGCAAACATTAAACTTTTGCCCGATTAGTTACATTTTAACTATTGTCTGTGTATTTTGGCTGCTTCTTCTTAGATATGATGTTGGGTCAATAATAATAGTCAAAGCCTAATTATAGTTCTGTGGTAACTGCCACACAGATAACCAGCTGTTAAAAGGAAGCAAATGGTACATGCAGTTAAGTAACCCAATTTATTTCCTCAAAAGTTCTGATTTTTCCCTGAATAAATGGAAACCAATCTAATTACTTTATTAAAATATAATTGTATTCCTTGATTCGGGTTCCTCAAATGTTTCCTTCTATGTCAGTGCGAGATTTGCTCCTTGACTTTAGTTATTATAATTCATTTATCAAGATAAGGATCGTTATGGTACACTGTCATGTTATTTCAGAATCTTAAAGAGCTACATATGGAGAACAACTGTCTGGAGTACCTGCCTGTGTCCTTGGGATCCATGCCTAAATTGGAGGTTCTTGATTGCCGGCACAATTTGCTTAAGCAACTCCCAGTTGAAATTTGCCAAGCACAAGGTGAGAAAGTTGAGTAGATTTATAGCCTCATAGAATTTGATGCCAATTTCCACGATGAGTGGATTCTTTGCCTTATTAAGGACCTTTCTCAATATTTGGAGAGCTGAGTTTGTCCTATCCCAGCCTTGTTAGGGCTCAGTAGTGACATGAAGGAGGCGAGGTGCCCTGATCAGTAAAGCAAAGTGCCTGGCAAAGGTACACTGTAATTTGAGTTGAAAAGAGAATTAAAGAGCAGCTGCTAATACAGTTGGCATAAATTCATACTTGCGTTACACCCATCAGCAGCAACTGTCTGCTAAATACATACTACTAATATATGCCAGAATTTGGAGGAGTTGTCCTGCAGTAAATTCTCATCTAGGTCACTAAAATTAAAGTATTGCTGTGGAGTGTTGAAATCACAAGGGGGACTTAAGGAGCTATGTGATTGACTTGGAAATCATATGTGATTTCTGTTGAAATATCCAAGCATTTTTCACCAAGCAAAATCATTCGTATCTGTATATCCACCAATCCATCCATCCATCCATCCATCTCATGTAACAAGCTCCCATGTGAGCACCAAATAAAATTTTTTCCATAGCGTGCTGAGTCTCTAGGTTTATTGCCATGTCTTCAAACTATGACTGCTCTTTAATGAAAGGAGATGAAGAAATACAAGAGTAGGGGTTGTCAGCTACATGCAAGATATTCAAAAACTGAGGGCAGAAGTGGGGTACAGTTCTCCTGAGTCACGCTCCTGACCATACGTTCTTATCCTGTCCATGGTCCATAAGGACTGAAACATTCTCAACGGTTTTCACTATTGACCGTTTTCCTAATAGTTACACTATCACCAGCAACTTTTTTTTTAACCAGGAAAAGGAAGGCATCTTTTTTAAAAAATAAAAATGATACAGTCTTTGATAACAAATAACGAGAAATTATTCAGAGCACAAAGACATTAATATACCCCATAACAATAAACACACATTTTAAAAAATCAAAAACTCATGAAATAATTGTTTTACAACTTCAGAAAAATATATTTTGGCTTCCCCCTGCTGGAGATGTGTCTACTTTTGTGTTGTCATAAAGAATAGAACCTGGTTTGCCTCAGATGTCTTGGTACATGCAGTGGCAAATAACAAATATTTCAGAAGAGTTGGACTAAAGAATGCCTGTGTTCATTTTGCCTGCTGTTTTGATTTACAGTACTGGGGACTGAACTCAGGGTTCTCGTGCTGAGCTACATTCCCCAAGCCTTTTCTACTTTTTATTTTGAGACAGGGTCTTTCTAAGTTGCTAAATTGGCCAGGTGGGCTCACATTGGTGATTCTCTTGCTTCAGACTTCCACAGTGCTGGCATTACAGGAGTGAACCACCACACCCAGCTGCTTTTTTAAAATGCACATAATTTGAATTATGCTACCCAAACATACAGTCTCAATGAAAAATGTCCTATATTTTATCTTTTGGCCAGTCAAATGTGGGAAGTGGCTGAGTTTGTAAGCCATTTATCACTGAGTATGATTTAAATGTAATTTTGTTTTCCTCCCTGCCTAACACTGGGTATTACCAGCCTTCATCTCTGTCTCCTTGAGATGAAATGAAGTGAAACACTGCTTTTCAGTCTTTAATTTGTTTTTTCTTTGGATAATGTTGAGTATGTTTTTGACATTTACAGGCCATTTTTATTTCTCTTTCAGTGAATTACTTATGATAGTTCCTTATGCTAACACTATAGACTCAGACCATTCTATGTGATACCACTTTGACTTCGGGGGTGGCTGTAATAGAGTCTCACTAAGTAGCCCAGGCTGGCCTTGAGCTCCTGCTCTGTCTCCAGATGCTGGGATTACTGATGTACAGCACCAAGCCTGGCAATACCACTTTGATTTATGCAGTTTTATGTACATGTATCTCTAGACCTCCATGTGCCTAGATGCCTCTGTAAGTTCTCACTGGAACCTGATAATAGTGCTCCCTAGTGACGATTAAGACATGGAAAGGTTGGTGAGAAAGGGAGAATTATTTTTCTACTTTCTTGCTGTTTTGGAAGGTATACATTTCTACTTATATTAGGCTGGGTTTTTTTCCAAAAATAATTTATTATTCACTTGACAGCAGTGCATTATATGAGGCAGGTGCCACTGTCTTCAGTGATCAGAAGGTCACACTGATGTGCTCAAGGCTGCAGTAATAATGGGGAGCAGCAAATCCCACAGGCAACTACAGTATCCCACCCAAAGGCTTCCAGAGTCAGTTTTCCCAGTACAGCGCTGACCTAAGGGACAGGTCTGAGAGTAACGTTTGCCAGTTTCGCTGTTAGTTTGCCAGTGCTGCTATACATATATTTGAATATGAATTTCTATTCTGTTCATTATGAGGAAGAACAGCCATAGAGACAAACGTTTTATTAGCTGGTACCAAGAGCTTTATCATTTCTTGTGCACACATCCTGTCATTCCCAGTATAATGCAGAGGTGGGTCCCTTGCATGCTTGGACAGGGCTAGGCGCCAAGTTACCGTTGCTTGTTTCTAAGAGAAATTCACCGTTTGAAACAAAAATCCTTCTAGGTTTGAGAGAGTTGCTGCTGGAGAACAACTTGCTCACCCATCTTCCAGAGAATTTGGACAGCCTGGAGAATCTTAAGGTTCTGACTCTCATGAATAACCCCATGGAAGTGCCCCCCATAGAAGTGTGCGCAGAAGGCAGGGAGGCCATATGGAGATACCTGAAGAAGAGCAGAAACAAGAGAATAAAGGCAACAGAGGTGACGGCAGCCTGCAGCCTGCTCGTATTCCCAGCTGCTTGGAGCTGGCCTCCTTCTAAACACTGGAGTCTCCCACGGGCTGGCTCTGCGTAGCTTCCCACACCCCTGTAGCTTGTCCTTCCCCGGGGGGGGGGGATAGTTACTCTTACAACCCCAGGGGTCAGGGAGGGACTTCTTAAATTTTGACTCTAGGATTTTATCCTTTATGTGTCTTACCTCTTTGTCAAATAAGAAACCAACAAACAAGCAAAAGAAACCAAAACTTCAAATTCTAAAACAATCTAAAATTCTTAGACTAGTTCACTAGTGAGAAAAGCTTCTCTTAACAAAAGCGTAAGAGGAGATTGAAAGTTAGAAGTGAAGGCATTTATAGATCAGAGGTCCAGAGACCACGAACCATCTGACCTCAGGATCAGAGTGCGGAGCGCTTTGCAGTTCAGCCCTAGTTCACTGATTCCGCGAGACGCCCCCCGGGCTCAGTCTTGGATGGTTAGTTTCCTCGACTTCAACGAGAGCGGCTGAATTGTCTCTTTTCTTGGTGTTGCAGAGTATTTGGGAATCCAGGGCAAGGCGCCACAGTAAGACCTGGGGGGAGGGTGGCGAGGTTTGTCTGTCCTGTGCGAAGGTCAGAGGGCCAGTTGCCAAGTTGGAGCTTAGAGAGGGGCGCGTGTGGACGGTGGAGCTCAGGAGACGGATGGCCTTCAAACTGTGCTGGCCTGACACCTTCAGAAAGGTTTGGGGACTGGACATGCCTCACACACCACGAAGGAAAAAGACCTGTACATTTCCCAAAGGCCTCTAGAGGGCATTGTTCCCTGAAGAATCAGGAACCCCTGCTCCTCTTCCCGGCCTGGGCTTTCCCTTTCTTGCTTTAGTCACCAACCTGGTCCTAGGTGCTCTTTCGAGTCCCGAGCATGCCCCGTCTCAGAACCTTCCCTGTGTCAGATACAGGCAAGATTCTGGCCCTCGCCTCGCTCTGCCTCTGCTCAAACATCCTCCACCTGCCTTGTGTTAAGACAGCAACCACCTCACCATTTAATCAACAAATATTGATTTGTTGTTATTTATTGTTATTATTGAATTTATTGTTATTATTGTTTTGGCTATAACCCCAGGCACTGGAGATACTAGTGGGGAAAAAAAAGCAAGTATTTCTCCATGTTGCTTAAAATCTAGTGGGAGGAGAATAAAAACATGAATATCAGAAGATAAAATTACACAGTGTTGCAAAGTGTTTGTCACTGGGAACAAAGAGTTCAGCTAAATGGATCTGAGATTGTCAGTGGACAGGGAAGGTGCCCATCCACACGAGATGGCCAGAGTAGGTCTCTCTGCAAAGATGACTCCTTCCAGCTTGGCCTGCCGTCAACAAGTGCCACAGAATGTGTGACCTAAAGAACAGACATTCATTCATTTTCTTACAGTTCTGGAGGCTGGGAGGCTGAGGTCAGGGTCGCAGCTTGGTCACATTCTTGTGGTGAGGGCCTTTGCCTGGATTTGGGACACAGTTAAGACCATAGAATGACAACTGAGCAGATGCTGGGAAGGGCGAGCTCACTGAGTGCTGGAAGGAGGCTGTGAGGCAGAGAAGCAGGGTTGGAAGGCTCTGAGTCAGGAGAGATCCCAGTGCAGCTGGGCAGGAAGAAGACTACAAGGCTGTGCAGGATGGGCCAAGGGGAGAGTGGTTAAGGGGTCCAAGAGGTCGGAGGGAAGAGTGGGTCTGACAGAGCTCCATCCACTATCAGGACTTCAGCTTTAACTCTGAGAGGAATAGGAGGCCACTGGGAAGTTCTCAGTAGAGTCTTCCAAAGCAATGGTGGGAACAGAATCTGGGGAACATGTGGGAGGCCGATTCTAGGGAGAGGCTCAGGGTGGCTGATCGAGAAAGACAGAAAAAGACTGGAGTTCTAATCACATCCCATTCTCTACATCTTTAAGACACCATACTAGGGGAAAAAAAAATCTAGCCTATCATTGCTCTAATTTGTTTTCTGTTGCTATAACAATATCTGAGACTGTGTGACTCAAAAAATAAAGGGTTACTTTAGCTCATGGTGCTCAAGGCTAGGTGATCTAAGGTCTTAGCACTGTTGTCTGGCAAAGGCTGTTGTGATTTGGTGGAAGGCAAAAGTACAGATGAACAAGTGAAAAAAGAGAAACCAAAGGGCCTTAGTTTATTTTTATCAACTGGATTTTGCTAGAATTAATCTACGCCCAAGAGAGCAAAATGCTCTCCTGAGAGAATAACCTACTCTCGTGAGAGTGGCATTCAGCCCTCACGCCCCTAGCGCCTATTAAAGCTTCCACCCCCAGTCAGCACAATCACACTGCGAATCCAGCTTCAACACGAGTTTTGGAGGGGACAGACCATTTCAAACCACAACAGGCAGGATACCAGAGGGCACTGAGTTGGGTTTATCTTGTTTTCAGATTCAGGCGTGGTGGCGTGGAATCATGGTACGGAAAGGATTGGGAAGATTTGAAGGACTACAAAAAGCACGAAAGAAAGGGAAGACCGCTCCAAAAGATAAGAGAGGAAAGAAGGATGCTAAGAAAAAACCTGGAAAGGGAAATAAGAAATAACTGTATAAATTAATGAGGGGAAGCAGTGACCCCTGATATATTAAGAAGGCAAAATGTCCAGGATTAGATGCCTCCCACACTAAAACTCACAGAATTATGGTCTTTTAATTTATGTTTTCATTTTTATTTTTTATTAACGCATGTTTGTGTTACACAATGTTTATATTCCTTGGGGGGAGCCGGGACATGTACATAACAACCTCTCAGTTCTTTTCTCAACCCTCTCCCCCTTCCATCTCTTGCTCCCCCCATTTGAACAAAATCTATCTTCCTACTTCCTATTATCTGTATTTTATCTATTTATTTATTTATTTATTTATGTCCTTTTGAGACAGGGTCTCGCTATGCAGTTCAGGCAGGCCTTGAGCTCACTTTGTAGCCCAGGCTGGTCTCGAACTTGCAGTGATCCTCCTGCCTCAACCTCCCGAGTGCTGGGATTACAGGTATGAGCCACCACGCCTGCCTTTATATTTTATTTTGCTCTTTATTTATAATTTGGATTTCTCATGTAAGAGAAACAACATTATTTAAGCTTGTGTGTTTGATTTATTTCACTTCACGTTATGGTCTCAAGGTGCATCATTTATCCTCCTTTATGGCAAAGTAGTACAACCTTGCGAATAAATACCACATTTTCTTTATCCAGTAATTTGTTGATGGACATATAGATGGCTTCTAAGTGTTAGCTGTTATGAATTTGACTACTATAAACATGGGTATGCATATGTCAATGCAGTAAAGGTGTTCACTCTCTTGGGAAGACACTGCCTGCCTAGAAAAGGAATAGCTGGCAGAAATGGAATTTCTAATTATGTTATTTTTAATAATAAAAGAGTCTTTTACTGAAATATTTATGAATAAAATTATTGAAACCTGGGAATTCAAAATAATATGGGAGACTAGTTAGGGTGAGAGGTACAAATGAATAAGATAGTCCACAAATTGACAATTTTGTAGAGGAAGGTAATGAATATATGTGAGTTACTTATGCTATTCTGCCTACCTTAAAATTTATTTTGGAAAAATTATAGATTTACAAACAGTTCCTGTTGCAGTCAGGGCTTACAAGGGAATAGATTTAAGAAATTTAATAGATTTAAGATTTTAATAATTATAAAATAATTTATAGGATTATTTTATAAGATTCACCCAAAAAATGAAATGCAGAAAAGTGCAAGAGATTGGTCCACACACTAGAGACCCAAAGAATCCAACGGAGGGCCTGGATCCCACAGCAGTGTCCCGTGCGAGTCCAGCTGGAGGCCTTGTCTCATGCAAGTCTGTATCAAGGGTCTGCACTGGAAAGGCCCAAAGGTCAGCGGTGGAAGCTAGAAAGCTAGAAAAGCAGGATGCAGGATCTGTGCCAGCAGGCTGAGGAATCTGGAAACGATGCTCAAGGTAAGGACCGGGGCTCCCCCCAAAAAGAACCGCAGCCTTCTGCAGTGACATCGAGGACCTGAGCTCCTCTGATAATGAGAACAGTGGAGGTCATATCAGGAAAACCAGGGTAACGAGCTTCCAGGAGAATCAACAGCGCACCATGTTCCCCACTTGCTCTGCTTTTATATTGTTGGCAACAATCCTCAGTGGGCCTTCTACACCCAGCACCACGCTGATTCAGTTCAGCTGGATGTTACAAGTTGACCATTAATTCACCACATTAACTGCAGTTAATCCACCACAATTCCTAAGAAGTAATACAGCTCAGCCCAAGCACCTGACACCCTCCATCAGGGGTGATTTCTTAAGTAATTATAGTAGAGTAATAAAAGCAGAAAACTGATAGTGAGAATGATCAACAAAGTACTCAGATTTGCTCAGTTACACAAGCACTCATTTGTACTCACAGCGTTGTGTGTATATTTCAGTCCAACTTATTCCTTTGTGGTCATATCTACCACTACCCATGCCCAATTCTTAACCTATTTTTCATCTCTACAGTGTAAGAATCTTTAGCTAGCAGCTTTATTCAAGGTATGTGAAATGAAAATTTCCTCTCATCTCATGTACAGCTTGAAAATAGATTGTTTTCTCTTTCCAAATCCCTACCCAAAGAATTTCATTTTTGTCAAGGTCCTGCTCTCAGAAATGCAAGCTTCTGCTCCCCTGGAGCCATGGCTCTTCTGTAGACTTTCTCTAAGTTCATGTAGGGACAGCTCATTGGCTGTAATCAGGAACCATCTGGTGTGACAGAAATCTTGGCCCTAGGAAAAAGATCTCTTTGAGATATTTTGGTTCTCTATCCAGTCGTATAGGTAACTTCCCTGTATTGCAGTGCTGGCGAGGTTCTATGTCAGCTCACTCTGAAAATATGTATCCCTGGATATCTGTAATAGACAAGAAATTCATAGACTAAAGTCTGTACCCACTCTCTTATGAAAAGTCCGTGTTTGATTTAAGCATAACACTGCATTTTTCCAGGCTATGTCTGAGTAAATCCTTTAAAGACCTCTAATGCACTTATCAGAGTGTTCTGAAAATTTTCCTAGATCTTGCCTGATCTGTTTTAGGTCACTGAGAGAAAAGGACTCATGAACACAGGTAGTTCTAAGCTCCCCCATTTACTTCCTGTAGGAGACACTAGCCTTGTGGAACTTGAACAAAATCAGCTAAGGATTTGCCCCCTGCAGGCTTTAATTATGCTGGCCTAGAAGCTTTACCCTCAAGCCCCAACAGGCAAGTAGAGGATGCAGTAAGGGGCAAGGCTTGGATTGAGATTGTTTTGGAAACCTCATCCTCAGGTTCAGTAATAGTGGATGCTTTACGGGCTGCAGATGTCTGGATTTTCTGTAGCTTACATTTACATTTGAACATAGGTAGGCTGGGGTTTAAGCGTCTGCCTGGCAAGCATGAGGTTGTAAGTTCAATCCCCGGTACTAAAAACAAACAAAAAAACCATACATTTGAACACGAATAAAGATTATTTCATAATGAACGTAGGGTGATTCTAACCGTTTTTCCTTTTACAGTACAATTCTAGTTGTGAAACAGCATTCTAATTAATACTCCCTCTGCATTCCATTTTAGTTCTAGGAGGTGGGCAGGCCATTCTCTGGTGCAGAAAAATATTAAACAGCTCTTTTTCAACATGTAAGGGTCAAACATTTTCCAGTGCTTAAGAATAGATTCTACAATAGGATACCCATTCTGGTTTGATTGTTATCTGCCTTTGAAGTCCCATAATGTCTCCAATGTTTAGATTTTATTAATAGTGTAAAGCAATGCTAAGTTTATATTTGACGATATAAACAATTTTATTGAAAATAAAGACATTATAGTGACTACCGTAGATGACCTAATGTTGTGTTTTTGTATGTTCTTTTCATTTCGTGTTTCTCTAGGAATTTGTATTGCTGACTTGTTTTGATTTGTTTCTCCCTCTAATACAGAAAGGCTAGGTATATGTGTAGAGACTCATACATGTGTAGAACTTCTAAGTAGTTTACGAGAATGGATTATAGTTATTGTAAAGGAAAAAAAAGGCAAAGAGAATATTCTAAAGGATATAACTGCATGTATGTTTGAGTGTGTCGAATTAATAACCATGTTGCTAAAGTTTTAGTTGGATGGATAAGCAAAACTGACTGCAGTCTCACTGTTTGGATGTCCACTTTGTGGACTTTAGTTTTGTAACTTGAACAACTGCATCTAAGAGGAAAGTATATAATTATCAACTAGTGATTTTTACTGGTTACTATTTTTGTTTTTGAGATTTTGTATTGTTTCTACCCTCTTTCTGTTTCAAAATTTTTTTCTTTAAATAAAACAATTTTTAAAAAAGAATAGATTCCAAAGCAGGAAAAGATTTTGACAGCGACTTCCCTATCTGAAAGTACAAGAGGAAGAATTGGTGTTCCTTTAATTTCTATTTGATTTCTATGTCCCCAAGTCGTCCCTCAAGGTGACCCTTTCCAGAGCAGGTAGTGGCCATGTGGAGAAGAACCAGAAGATGGGCCAGGTTGGACTAGCCAACTATTAACTGCTCACAACCCTATCTTCCACGAGAACTTGAATTATTAACTCCAGCAGGTGTTTTTAAAAGCACAAGTTACAACTGATCTCAGAAGGAGCCATGTTGCAAGACACAGGAAGTACTGCCAGCTCCTAAAGTCCCCATTTGAGTGTGTTCCTTGGTACTGCAGTCCTGCTGTGCACCAAAAGGTGGAGATAGCTCAGAGAGGTGGGCGGAAAGGACTGCCCACCTTACCCATCCATATACAGCCATGGGGTTACAGGGACTGGTAAAATAAGTAAAACAAAAGGCGGTGGCCTGCAGCCAAGCAGGGACAATACCTCTAGTCAGTCAGTACCAGATTTGGACAAACCTGCTGACTTAGTCACAGACAAGATAAAAGGACAACCCCACCTGGGAAACAGGCACATTTGTGACATGGCACCAAGGCACAAATAGCTGGCAGCTGGCGCTGGGAGCCTGCACACTGTCTGGTGATGCAGACAGACATCATGGCCTGGCTCTAGCCACAGCCTGGAGCTGGCCACAAGATGCTAATGATAGGGCTGTGCTTTGCCATTGTGGAATAGACAGGATCTCTAGTGGTGCTGAATAGGCCACAGAGCCTGCCCGTGACAGAAAAGCCAGGAAAGCTGACATTGCCTGCCAGAGCAGAGCCAGTCCCTGTGGCTCAGGCAGTATATGCTCCAGGTTGTCTAAGTTCCTGGAAAGGAGGCTTCTGTACTTGTGTTCCTCTCCTGCTGTGAGCCCAGGTAACACTGAGTACATATCTATGTTTCCAGGTTACTCAATACATACTGGGGGCAGATACCCTCAGCTTGACAACAAACAGGAAGAATTCTGCTTGCAAATTCACATAGGAAGAGTCCTAGCCTGGGGATGTCCACACCAGGCACCACACTGACTCTCCTGAGCCCTACAAATGTTGTGTGCGTGAAACAGTATTGGGTACCTGAATGCCATGAGGAAATAGGACAAATGGTCTTGAAACCGGAAGAAGTGGGGGTGATATGCCCTGTGCATAGCCCTTTTAACCCCCTGGTAGGGCCCATGCAGAAGCCAAACAGGACATGGCAAATGACTGTGGATCGCTGGGAACTGAATGGAGTGACTGCTGTGTTCCATGCGGCAGTGCCCAGCACAGCAGACTTGATGGATTATCTCACCCTGACACTGGGTCGATACCATTATGTGCGGACTTGGCCGACATCTTCTTTTCTGTTGTTGTTGCGTCTGACAGGACCATCTTCTTTCACCCAAGAGGGCAGGCAGTGGCCCTTCTGGGTATTGCCACAAGGCTACCTGCATAGTACAATTTTGGGTCATGACCCAGGACCTGGCTCCCTGGGCCAAGCCACACCCTGTGTTGCTGCTCCACTATACTGATGAAATCATGTAAAGCTCTCAGATTTGGAAGTCTGCCATGCACAGCTGCCTCACAGATTTGGAAGCTGCCATGCACAGTCTGAAGAAAGCTTTGCTGGCCTGGGGGGCGGGGGCGTCAACAAAGTCCAGGGACCTGGCTGTGTGTCAAATTCTTGGGTGTTATCCGGTCAGGTAAGACAGAAGTGATTCCTGATGCCACTACTGATAAGACCCAAGCATACCCCAACAGTAGCCTGTGGCGATATTCCAATCACAGGTATATATAGGCTTTCTCGTTTTCTGGTGGATTTTCATACCACATCTAGCTACACTGCTATGCCCCTTACACAGAATGGCCTGGAAGAGCGCAGCATGGAACTGGACAGATAGAATGGAAGCTACTTTTCAGGATGCAGAAAGGGCAGTCATGCCGATATAAGCCCTCTGAGTCACTGATGCCACCCTGCCATTTACCTTAACTGTGAGTGTAGATGATGATGGGTTTGGCTGAGCTTGTCCCGAAAACAGGGGAAGCAGAAGCTCCCTGTCGGGGTTTGGTCACGGTTGTGGAAGGGAGCTGAGAGCAGGTATTCCCAGATTGAGAAACAGCTGGCAGCAGTGTATGCTGCTTTGCAAGATTCCATGGGGCAACAGACCATGGAACTGCAGACAAAATACCTGATACAATATAGGGTAAGGACATGGAGGTCCCATCCCAGGAGTGGGGTGGCCTGCACCCTCATGTGTGAAGGGCCTCCTTTCCAGCCAGTTTGTAGGCAGTTGAACTGGCAGTGGTTTTAGGACCAGTGAGGTATCTAGTCCAGGAAGCTGTCTGGGAGGATGGACTACAGGACGTGACCTCTAGTCGCTGTGCAGAACAGGAGCGACCTCTGACTGATGCCTGGTACACCGATGACTCTAGTCATGGTGCAGCCCCACGGTGGAAAGCAGTCACTGTCCAGCACAGTGTGGAAGTACTGTGGTTTGAAATTGGAACAGGCAGAGTTACAGGCAGTGAGGTTGCCTGCAATGCATGAAAAAGGCCCCCTACTTGTGCGGATGGACAGCTGGGCTGTCTTGAGGGGGCTGATGCCCTGGCTGCCAGCCTAGGTGGCTCAGGAGTAACAGATAGGACACCGTCCCTTGTGTGGTGTCAAACTGGCAAGACTTATAGAAGGATGGCCAAGAAACTAATTATGTAGTGTATGATGTTTCAGGACATAAGCCCCTCCTCTCACTTGGAAATGATTTAGCAGATGCCTTGACAAGGGTAGCTGCTCTCCAAGGTCTACATTCTGCAGTAGTCTCTTGGCTCCACAAGAAACTGGGACATATAGGACCCCATACCATACAATCAGTAGCCCAGTGACAGCACCTGGACTTGACTCCTACTGAATCAAAGGCTGCCCTAAATTCATACCCTCAGTGTACTCATTTGGCCCCTGGAGAATGAAGAGGAGGAAGAGGAGGAGGAGGAGGAGGAGATGCCCACACCACTTGGCTTGATACGAGTGCCCTACGCACTACATCAATGGCAGGCGGATTTATATTGGACTCTTGTCTCTCTCATTGGGACATAGACATGCTCTGGCTGTTGTGTATACAGCTACAGGTATAGGATTTGCCTACCCCACGCCCTCTGCTGATCAAGCTTATATCTTTAAGCCTTTACAGTGCTTGACAGCTGCACTTGGGATGCTGCTAGGAGTAACATCTGATGGGGGAACCCATTTTACAGGGGCCCAAGTACAATAATAGGCCAGAGACGATGTCACACAGCACTTCCACATGCTCTGTAGGTTACAGACCTCTGGCATGATTGAGGGGTACAATGGGCTCCTATAAACCAAACCGGCCTGTTTGGCTCTGAAGTTCATCAGGTGGGTACAGGTTTTACCCCAGGCATTTTAGTTGCTTAAAGACCAACCCCAGAGTACAGGTGACAGCCTATTGGCTTGCCTCCTAAAAGTGCAGCTGGTCCATCTGTGTATTCAACCCACAGAGCAAGTGGTTTTATCCTACGGTGATGAAAGGGGCCCTAATCTTCACACTCTGAAGCCTAAGCAGCTGGGAGGGTCACTATCAATGGACTTGGGACTGGCCCACAGACCCTATGGTGGGCAACTGGGTGTTCCTTTGGGAGCAATGTGAGGAAAGACTTAGACGTGCTATAGAAATATGACCCTGGACTTCAGTTTGGCTATTGAAGGCCTTGGTGTGCTGTCTGCCCGCTGCTGGAGCCACCATTCTGAAAGGGAGTGACATTGTGGTCGTGTAGTCCTTCCACCTCTGTGGGGAGCAGGCATGGATTTAGCCCCAACTCCCTTGGCCGTGGCAGCAACAGGAACCCGGGTGTAGAAGTCTAAACCGGGGGTAAGATGATTCTGGCCACAATCCTCTCACGGGATGAACACGTGGCCTGCATTCTCATGGAAGAGCAGAATCTCTGTCTAATGGTGTCTCTTATTGCCCTGTCCTCCAAGCAGGAGGAGCCACAGTGACAGTGTCATCTCATGGGCACGCATGTGTGGTCGTGTGCACCAAAAATCACATTGTTGGGTGTGCCCTGAATTGAGGCAGCTGAGGGCCTCCCGAGGAGAATCACACCAGCATCCCTGCTCAATTGGACTGACCAGTAACAACAAAACTGGACAGGCTCTGCTAGCATCAGTGACACCAGGCCATCCAGGCACTGATCTAGAAGAGCACAACCACCCCACAGGGACTGGGACCGGTTATGTAGAGTGGCTGGGAGTGGATGATGGGAATGCAAGTGACATTGCTGAATGTTGCCTCGCTTTGTATTTAACAGGTGAGTGTGTCAGTAGGAAACCAAACTTCAGGGTGGCTGCCCCTGACCTGTGGAAACTGTATGCTACTGGTAAATGACACCAACACTTGGTGGGAGGGCCATAGGCTCATAGGTATGGTGCCCCCCACTTGGTAAGTCACAGAAGTCTTATGGGTCTACGGCACCACAGGCTGGCAGTACCTACCGACTCACTGGTTAGGGTGCTGCCCAAGTCCCATATGTTAAGGGCACTGTCAGACTCATTGTTAGTAACACACCCCACAATTGACACTGTGTCGCAGGTGGCACCATACTAAATGGGAGGCCTGGTGGCTTTATCCAATGGCCTTGTTGTTGCCAGGGGCTGGGACCATAGACTGAGCCCTCCAGGTTGAAACCCTTGCTCCACATATGGCTGAGGCCTTAAATGCTGTGCATCAGGCTTTGATGTTGCTCATGGACGAGACTTCTCAAGTGAGGAAGGTGGTTTTGCGAAATCACATGGCTTTCAATTTGCTAACTGTAGTGAAAGGAAGTACGTGAGCCCTCTTACATGTGAACAGTGCATTTATATCCCTGACCAGCAGACACAGGTACAAGAAGCCTTGCAAGAGATGGACGCAGCAGTGTTTGCCGTCCAGGCCTTGCAGCAGAGCACTCTCAGCCAATGGTGGGAATCCTTGGGATCCACCTGGTACCATAAGCTGTACTGTGATCGCGACAGGGTTGGTAATGTTCTCCTGTTCCCTTTATTGTTGTTGTGGTCTTTTGTCTGCTTTATGAGCCACTCACAAGAGGCAACATGCTCCCAACTTTTGGGGGGGTGGAATGTGAAAAGCCTTGTCAGGAGTGCTTCAAAGCCTGGGGCACCTGAGGGCACATAAGGACATGAACTTGCTGTCTAGTGCAGGTGCACAGCAGGTACACTTATGTAACAGTGGCTTAGCACAGCTAACCATGTACGCACGGCACAGTGAAGGCAGTATACAAGAATGTAAATATGTGATAACGGCATGTATATGGGTTAAACAAGACACAGCTGCGCTCTCTCTGTGCTGCTGCTTCTGCTGTTTGATGAAGACGCTTCATACTTTCTTTTCCCTGGGGACCTCACCTGCAAAAAAACTCTCTGGGTATCCTAGCCCAGATAGCAACCTTTTCTAACAGCAAGACAAGGCTATACTTTTTCAAGTTTATTCTAAAACTTTTATGTCTCTGAAATTCACAGGTGAAAATTATACCCATCACCCAGCAGCCACAATTTATGTTAGTAAAGACACATGTATCAACCTTCTATATGCACACAAGAGAGGAGAAAGGCTGCCTAAAATCTCTTTCTTACTCTTAGGAGAATGATGTGAATCATTCTCCTGATAGCTGCTATTCTCTGGGAAAGACAGACAGTTGTTGCAAACTGCCTCAGCCTGAATTCTGGAGGGAGGAGTGGTCTAAGGACAGGATGGTTCTAAAGTTAACTCCCAGCGAGTTAGAGAAAAACTGGAGTTTCTAACTTACTAGCAGAGAGAAGACTCCAAATCTGTGGCTCAGCTCTCAACGAAAGCTTTAAGAAAGGGTCCACCAGCATCATCTCTGGTCACTCTGGGACAGGGGATACCAGAAGATCACTGAAAGAGTTTCTTCAGACCTACTGAGGAGTGCAGTGGGGATGGTAGATCAGTGGAGATTTTCAATTGGGATTCTGGGACTCAGTTTCCACTGAGGAATCTTTGGGTGTCTGCCAGAGAGTGGCTCTGGCCATGACCCCTCAGTTGTCCTCTCAGCTTACAACTAGTTCCACACAACCAGAGATTTGTCTCCAAACTACTGTTTATTTTTCTATAAGGGAGGATGAAAGTCTAAGCTAGCACAGCCCAACAATCATTACATAGCATTTTACAAGTTTACGGTGAAGGTTTTAAAACCTGCAACTTACTGGCAAACGTGTTTTCCTTCCCTATACACATAAATGATGAGAACCAGACCTAGGAGGGGAGAGAGAGGAGATGGGTGATTCTCTCTTAAACTAAATATGTTTTGGTCCCTTATGCATTGTACTTGGGGAAATAACTCCTTGTTTCACCCAAAAGTTGGTTCTTTCCACAGGGTCTCAGGTTCAGTCTCCCAGGGAAGACTGTTGCTCAGAATACTAAGCCTGGACATGGATTTATCTATGTTCTCCTGAGAGGAAAGATATATATTTAACAAAATACATGCAGGACATTTACTGTGAAATTTTAAAAAACACTAATAAAAGAAATCAAAGACCTAAATAGAAAGATCAGCTATGTTCATGAATCAGAATACTTAGTATTGTTAAAAAGTCATTTCTCTCTGAATTGAAGTATAGCTTTAAGGCAATCTAAATCAAATTCCCAGAAGCATTTTTTAAAGAAAGATACAAAGCTCTAGAAATGTAGAAAAAATCTGTCTTTCCTTGGGTTTTCAAAAAGTTCCAAGATGGAACACAAAAAAAGCTTTCAGCATTAAATAAACACATTTATAAATCAAAACTGGAAGTTTTAGCCGGGTACAGTGGCAATTCTGTAATTCCAGAATTTTAGGCAGGAGGATCACAGATTCAAGTTGTACATAAAAAGATGTTCCACATCATTAGTGATTAGGAAAATGTAAATAAAAATCACAGTATTTTATCCCACTCTTCTAATTATAATAATTTATATTCTAACATTTGGGTTTAAAAATGCAAGTTTCTTTCAACTAATTTGAAGTAATGAGAAACAATGAACATAATGCAAATTTCTTGTTTGCTCTGCATAAGTGTTCACAGGAAATTCTGCAGGAACAGCGGTGTATGGGAATAAAACGCATATAGGCTCACACTTTATGAGGGTGAGGGTGACGGCCCTCATTCCTCCACATCTGGTGCTAGAACTTTCCTTTTGACATCAGATAAACCTCCTCCCACCAAGGGGAGTGAAAACAGCTCATGTTCACAGACAAACTTCAAGCCTTTTTCAAGATCCATGTTTACCGTAGTTTTTTATGTGTTTCTTTGATTTAAGATAGATTAAAACTGTAGTAATATTTTTATGAGTTTCTGTTTTTTAAACTGTGTCACCAATGAAGCTGTTGAGTGTTGTATATCTAACCAAAAGCCATATGGTGATTATTGTGTGGGGTTTTTTGTTTTGTTTTTTTTTTTTGCATAGCATCTGATTTTTAGGCACACGCGTCGTGTCATGTCATAGTGATACAGGTGAATGAAACGCCCGACCTACTATGTCCACGAGTTCGTGTTCTCTAAAATCGAAGAATGAATTTTAGGAACAACAGAGGTGAAGAGTAGAATATATTTATTGAGAGAAAGCTTCTGTCTGAAGAGAGACAGAAGGGGTCCCTAGCGGGTTGCCCCTGACTCTCTTTTCCAAGGATTTTTATAGAGTAAGACCATGGGTTCAAGGTGGGGAAGACGGAAGTCATAACGCAGAGGGGCATAAGGTGGGACAGAACTATAATTAGCCAATAAGATCAATAGTTTAGGTAAAATTGATTACATTAGGGACAAATGGGGAAGCAAGTCACATAGAAAGCGGGCATTCTTGGGGTTGTGACCTTTCCCCAAGGGGGATAGGACAGTGGCTCCAGGGTGAGAGGGAACTAATTAGAACATCAGTCAACAGGATGTAGATGCTTTTGTTTGATCCTTTGTCTTGAGATCTGGACCACAGCAAGAGGTATATGTGCATCCTCCAAGGTCATCAGACATCTGGTCCTCTGTGCCGGCTTCTTTGAGGGCCCAGCCCTGTCTAACTGCCTAGAATATTTCTAACTGGCTCAGCTGCCTGTAACAATGGCAGAACTGTTCATCGCAGTGGCTGAGCTGAACCCTTCATTTGGAGGGTGCTGGTAGCCAAGGACTGAACAGTGACAGTACACAGGGCCAATGAGAGGCAAGGACAGTTCTCCAGTCCGTTGTTTCACAGTGGGAAGCGGCCCTGAACAGTGATTTGAGAGGGAGACATGGAAGACATTAAGTTACCTGAACTCTCAGGGCAAAAGTTACTCTTTATTCGATTCTGTCTTTTCAAACTGACAGGAACAACACATCAATGGCTCCTACACTGTGCTGTTGGCTCTCTCTCTTTTCAGCAAAGAGAAAAAAACCTCTACTCAAGGCCTTCAGCAGGCAGCAGCCTAATATCTATGAGAATGGATATTCCTAGTTTAGAAATGGCAATTACCAGTTTCTTAAATAAATAAAAACATTTAAAAATCACCTGAGAGAAAAAAAATCAAATAATACTGCAAGTATCACATAGAGAGGTCAAAACTTAGAAAGCAGAATATACATAAAGGCAGTTGAACAATGAAGATCCTGGTATGGGGGAAATGTGGAGCAGAGACCATTTGCCAAAACACCCTGTCCTGCCACTGGGTTTTAGAATTGGCCTGCCTTGAACCAAGCTGATGCTGAGGAGAAAAGAAGCTGATGAGAGGCCTCAGTCCTGGACGCAGGGACTTCTACGCCTCCCCACCCATGTGCTCTGACACCAAGACTGCCTCGGAATGAGTCCATACAAGACCCAGGCAGCCACGTCCTCATCAGGGAACAGCTGCTCGGCCTCTGCACTCGAAGAACTGCTGAAGGCTTTAATGTTTCCAGAAGCAGCTTCAAGTTGCCAGCAACATATTTATTGCAAGAAAGACTGAATATTTCAAGAGCAGGGAGGTGAAAGGGGGCTTCAGCTAAAAGTGATAAAGAACAGTGTGGCGGATTAACAGGCAGTTTGTTACACCAGTTTGAACTAAATCAGCACGGTGCTAGGTGTGAATAGCCCACCTGAGGACTGTGCCAACAACAGCATAAAAGCAGAACTGGAGGGAGCTGGTGCTGCTGATTCTGCTGGGGAAGCTTGTCACACGCTGGTTTTCCTGATATGGCCTCAGCTGTTCTCACGGAGGAGGCTGCCGTTCTCTTTGGGGAAGCTCTGATCCTTACCGTAAGCTTCACTTCCTGGCTCCAGTGCAGATCTCTCAACCTACTGGCGCGGATCCTTCATCCTGCTGGCACAGATCCTTCACCCTCCTGGCACAGATTTTCTAGTTTCCTCCACTGACCTGTGGGCCTTCGCATTGCAGATCCTTGATGCGGACTTGCATGAGACATTGTCGTTGACCTCCAAGTAAACTCATGGAGGACATTGTCATGGGCTCTAGTTCTTCAGCTGGACACTGAAGGACACTGCCGTGGGACCCAGGCCCTCAGCTGGGTTCTTTAAATCTCTAGTGTGTAAACAGATCTGTACTTTTTTGCATTTGACTCTTTGAGTGAATATTATAAAATAATCCTGTAAATTATGTGTTCTCTATTAAACCTATTCCCTTGCAAACCCTGACTACAACAAACAGCATAGAGAGCATAAGTTTCACTCTGAGGAAAATGGACCAGGGCAACATATATATATATATATATATATATATAAAACCGAGGCTGAGCAAGTTGTAGAGACTGTTTTCTCCAGTCTTAAATTCTCAGCATCCATTTATATTGACTATTTGTAGTTGGGGAAGTACTGGAAACTTTAGGAAAGTAGAACTTGGTTAAACTATCCATGGAGTTTCTCTCTGTCACTTTGTATTTATGAAAGAGGAAGAGGCAAAAGCACTTGGACAGCTAGGCAAGATTTTCAGAACGATTCACGGCCACTGTTGAAATTCAAGGATGGAGCCAAGGCTCCTAAGACCATAGAACAGCAAGGTGTACTTGTGTTTACTCCACTGCAATTACTGAAGCAAGAAAAGTAATTAATGTATTCTGCAAAGATTCTCAAAGAAAATCAAAATATCTTCTGCTTATCTCCCAGTTGACCCCAAAGTTAAAATTATCAGAACAATTTATCCTCATGCATAATAGTAAAAATTCACTTTAACTGTTCTGTTTTCTTCTCAAAGAATAATGCATTCAAGAGAAAAGTTTCTATTCTTTTGTGCTATCTTAAAAGAAAATATCTCCTCATGATACAAATACCTTCAATAAATTTGCATTTCCTTTTTCTTATAGAAGCAAGGTAGAATATATACAACATATATATATATATATGCTTGATTAAATTGAATGATAGGTTTATATCAAACAACACAATTTAGTGTAATATCTACTTGATTATGATCCATTGATTGTGTGACTAGTTATAAAGAGCCTTGTCTTCTGATGACTGCAATTTTTTTCAAGATATTTTTAAGATCAACTTTTCCCAACTAAGAAGCATATTTATGAAACATCATGTTGTCCCCAAATTTATTCTTTTGTAAAACTTTACTAAGTGAACATTAGTTTGAGCAATGAAGTATGTTATAACCATTTGGTGAATTAGAGACCCTTTGGAGAGGTTTGCTTATTTATTTACCTACTTACTTGACTAATACTTATAATGCTTCAGGTATGAAATAAGCACTAAAAACAATCCTGCCCGCAAGGAGGTTCTGATAATTTTGGGGTTCTACTCCCCCAAAAAGGCTAACAAGGCACTCCAGAGAAAGGGTGGCCTTTGGCAAGTGAGAGCTCGTTGACATGGAGGAACAGAAAGAGTTCACATAAGGTTGTGGTCAGGAAGCAGGGAAAAGTGGCTCAGAGGACTGGGACTAAATCACCAGCACCTTTTAGGACACATGGAGGAATCTGGACTTACCTGAGGTGCTACAGGACAGGCATTGACTACTTTTAAACTGAGCAGTGATAAAACCCAGTTTGTTTTTAAAATAAAACGTGTAAACTATCCCCACAATAACATTAGCAACTAACATGTATTAAAAATTTACTGTGCATCAGGTTGCTTTTCAAAGAACTTTACCTGCATGAACTCACTTAACTCTTCCAATCTCATGATGTATGTATTCTAGTCTGTAGTTTACAGAAGAGGAAACCAAAGCATAGAGAAGTGAAATATCTGAGGTCTCACGCACACATCCACACACACCACCACCACCATCATCATCATCATCATCGCAAGAGCCAGGAGCTGACTGCAGTCTGATTCTAGGGGCATGGAACCAGGAATGGGTCA